>MU717237.1:149747-171559 GCA_026770625.1 Nicotiana glauca | reverse complement strand
GGGGGGGGGGTGATTTGTGTTGTACCTAATTTTCGCACTAGAAGAACCTGACTCTTCTAGATGTACTTACTATTACTGTTTGCGGAATTAAGAGTGCATAAAATAAGGAACACATATATTTTTACGTGGAAAACACCTGGCTCAAAAGGTGAAAAAACCACGACCTACTACTCAATAGGATTTTCCCAAACTTCCATTAAAATCACTGAGCCAAAACAGCATTTACAAAACTCTTGTAAACCTAAGGATTAAACACTAATCCCAGTGTGGCACACAGCTTCAACTGTTGCGACACCTTCAAGTTAACTCTAACTTGAATACTCAAAGTACCTAATACAATTGCTTCTATGAAAGCTGGAAAGGTACAATATGAAACACCTACTACAATTGAACTAGAATAAGAATAAACACAATAGAATTGGTTCTTCAATCTGGTTCATGTAGTTTCAGGAATGCACACTTAAATAACACATAAATTGCTTGCAAAATTGCCTAGCTCTTTTGCTCTCAACTTAGTTTAACTTCTGCGTATGTGCAATACCTGTAAAAGAGAACAATCATAGTTATTTAAAGAGTTAGTAATCAGAGTTTGATTGAGACTTAATTGCCGATCCTTCATCGAATTCGAGTCCTAGAACAATACAAACTCCAACCCTTATTCTTGATCCGGATTTAGTTCTCTTCACATAAGGAGACTTCATCTCCTGTCCTTTATGCAACATTTTCGATTAGTTTAGAAGATATTGTTGTTGATCCTTGAGACTTATCTTCTTCACGTGCATCTCACACGTATAGGTAGATAACCACTGTGTCTCACGTGATGGACCTGGTCCATAACTGAATTCATTTTGTCAATCTTCAAAACTTCATCTGAACTTGGGCCAACATTGTTACTCCTATCTTTCTTTCCTCAAGACGCAAAAGAAAAGAAATCAAGTTACGTTAGAAGCATTGCTTGCCAACTGATTCATAAATCATAACCAAGTCAAAACCTTGCTCCTTTAATTGCTGTTATATGTACGGCAATCTTTTGAGTCGTGTTATTCTATACAAATTTGTGTACTATTCTTATGTATTAGATTGTAATGGAACTTATTAGTTGATTTTATTTTTACATTTCTATTTATAAGTTTCTAATTTTACTTTTAATGCTTTACTCCTCATTCATGTTCATCTCTTTAACTCTTTTTTATTGTTTTCTTTACAATTGCGCGAAGCGCGCCAATTTCACTAGTTAATACCAAATTTGTACATCACGGACGATCGAAATAAATTGTTGCTGCTTAAATTGTCTAACCATAAAGGATACTATCTTCAATTTTGTCCAGTTGAATAAGATCTCAAGTCTGATCTTGGAAGTCTCTCCAAAGTTATAATATTGAATGATATAAATTCACATATGTTATTGGAGAAAGTATATCTTGGAAAAGAAAAAGGAAATCTAAAGACCACCCAAAATGCATACGTTGTCAGTGATGTTTTGAGAAGTTGGCAGAAAGAAGAATGCTCTGAAGAAACAAATGTCTATTCTTATGCATGCGTGAGCTGCTCAGATCCTTTAGAGCATCTTCTTATAAATAGGTTGCCAACGAATGGGCAATAATTTTAAACGGAAGGTTTGTTTCAACTATAAAGGTTAGTTAAACAATTGAAAGGACACAACCCTAATTTTCAGGAAATGACTCTTCAAATTAATAATTTTTTATTTAAATATAATTATTAAAAAGTTATTAATTTTTAGTGGGCATTTTAGTAATTTAACTTTTAACTTAAAGGCTTCCCACTTTTAATATAATATAGATAGATTAAATCATTCTAATTTATCATTTACACTACTTTTTTTATAATAATTCTACCACGTATGTACTTTTTTATTATACTATTATAAATTTATTCTTCATATTATTGGTGTATAATATCATAAAATGGCGACAAAAAATATAATTTATCCGAATATTATATTCATTAAAATAAGAAATATAATATAATATATTACATTATAAACCAAAAGTCGATAGGTGAGGAAGTTTGGTTGGACTATAGTCTATGGATGCAATTTGTAGATTTTATTCTAAGGTTAACATTATTCATAAAGTAATGATGTTAGTGTCATTAAAAGATGACTTAATTACAAATCCACCGTTTATATTTAAGATCAAACGCTTAATAATATAATGTTATACAATTGGTAATTAGTTATGTAATATTTTGATTATATAGGGTGTGTTGTGTTTAGTTTCAAAAAACAAAAGGTGCATCTATAACTAAATAAATTGACATAAATTGAAGTAGAATAATCTAAAGATAAACTGAAATAAAACATAAAAATATTCCAATATACTTTAGTTTATGAAAGTTAAAATGAAAAAGCAATAAACTTTTCTCTTCAATACCGTATTGGTTTTCTTATTTATTCATTTACATTGTTATCTAATGAAGAGAATTCTTCTTTTTGAAACATGCATTTTTTCAAAAATCTTAAAAAATAAAAGTGAGTAAACTAGTTTAATATTATGAAATAAATAAATACAAATAATAAACAGAGATAGAAAGAAGGAGTTTTTCACCTCTTCTATTGTCATTTACACCGCCTTTTTATCGTGTAAAGATGAAGACTTACTATTGTTAAATAATGCATGGGATGGATATAAAGCATGACAATCTACCCATAAGTTATTCACACATGAACATTCATGTCTACAATTTACAAACTATTCATAACATTGACAAGTATATTAATTTAAAAAAGGAATAATGCATGTGAGCTATTTTTATTTATTCAAATCTCATTTTACATTCATATTTTTGAATTTTTTACTCAATTAGTTTAAATTTACATAGCTACGAATTCACTCATTATATTTTAAAATCAAACACCTAATTTTTTATTAATTCAAATCTGACACAAAATATCGTTATAATGGTGTAAAAAGGGCATTGCACGTGGAATGTTTGTATGCTGACGAAGCATGATGCGTGAATCAGTAATATAGCGACAAGTGACATTTTCAACTAATTCTATTAATTGAGAGAAAAAGGCACAAGAGAAACACCACGAGACAATACAAAGAAGAGAATCGAAGAAGAGACGTGGACGGTATGAATAAAGATAAAAAAGAAGGAAAAAATATGAACTGAGAGTAAATAAGGAAGGTGAATCAGTTACGACTATCTGTGGTAATGGGAAATCAATATAATTAATGCCCATAATAAACCTAAATTATGTGAGAAAACCGTTATGATTGTTCATTCCTATATAATGATACAGAACTTTATTTGTTAGGACGGATCCCAAATACTATTGAAATATACTCTCTATTTTTCTACTTTCTCGAAATTCTCAGTCTTGATTTTAAAATTTGACCATCAATTAGTTCTTTGCCATTCTTATTATTTTCCTTAAATATTATTGTGAAAGTGAAGTAAAACCTGGTTATCAGTAACCCATTTTCTTCTAAATTTAGACTTTGATCAAGAAATCTATTTTTTGGTTAAACAAATTAGTTCTGTTACCGAAAACATAATAATCTTTTCACTTTTCAAATTCTCTTTCTGACAACCAACCATGTCAACTGTCAACGAAAATAACCATCTGAACCTGCAGGGGGGAGGAACTCCACCAATCCCTTCTCCACAAGAATCTCCTCGACAGTCCCAAGAGGGGACACCTAGAAGATCAATGTCACACACGAATGATCGTCAAGGGGACGAACAGACTGTCGAAAAAGACACTTTAAAATAATTGATCGCAGAACATGTGAACATCGCTCTCCAAGACTTTGTTAGGGGATTGCCAACTGCACTGCCAACTCCTCTTCCAAACAATACTGCAATCGTAGAAAATCCACGCTCGGGGCTTGCCAATTTAGGAAGCGGAGGAACTCCCAATGAATCTCGTAATGGAAGGTCAGGTACACCAAATAAATCTGATTTAAAAAGTTTGGTACTAACTTTGTAGAAAATAGCTGAAAGAGCAAAATGAAAGCATAGAACAAATACCTGGCGTATTACCCGTGATTAAAGGAGTAGATATTGATAAATATTCAAAACAACCCTGGAAGCCAAGTACAGCACCTTTGCCGATTCCTAAGAAGTTTAAAATGCCCGATATTTCAAAATATAATGGAACAACTGACCTGCGAGATCACGTAAACGCGTTTACATCTAGCGTCAAATGCAACGATTTAACCAAGTAAGAAACCGAATCAGTTTTGGTCAAATTTTTTGGTGAAACACCGACGAACGGAGCATTAACGCGGTATTCTCTCTTACTTGAAAATTATATTGATTCTTTTGCTGAGCTTGCAGATTCAATTATAAAATCACATTTGGGAGATCGAAAAGTTGAAAAAAAGGATGGAAGACATCTTTAAGGTAAAAGAAGGAAACACAAAATTGCTCAGAGAGTTTGTGGATAGATTCCAACGGGAGAGGATGATGTTACCATGAGTAACTAACAATTAGGCAGCCACATCATTCGCAAGCAATCTAAGCGAGAAAAATTCAGAAGCCACGAGGAGACTGAAGGAAATTTTGTGAGAATTTCCACCAACAACTTGGAACAACGTGTATAAATGATACAATACGAAGCTGCGAATAGAGGAATACACAGTTGCACAGCCAACGATTGATGAAAGAGCAGGGTCAAGACATTCAGAATAAGAATAAAGGACCGGGAAAAATAGGTTCGAGCCTTATATGGGTCCTACAGGTTGAGATTCTCTGTCCAAACAGGAAAACCTACGATTTGAATCGAGGTCAAAGCAAAAGGATGGGGGTTCCTAATCTAGATTCAAAAAGGAACGGGATGCACAAGGAGACAACTCCAACACACATGCGAGAATTGGAGATTACAGTTTTAATGTCAGTACCTCCGAGTTGGTGGTTGTTTTAAAAGGTATGAGAGATAAGGTGCGATGGCGTAGAGAAATGAGATCAGACTCAAGCAAAATAAATCTAGATTACTATTGTGAATTTCACAACGATCATAGACATAGAACAACAAATTGCATGTTACTACAAGGAGTGGACGAGCATTTGTTAAATCAAAGTTATTTAACTGATTGTTCAGAGAGAAGGGTAGACAATCATATATGAAGAACATAGAAGAACCCCCGAGACCCCCATCTCTAAAAAGAACAGTTAACGTAATAATCAGGGGAGACGAGGTCAATGGTATGACTTATACAGCTGCAAAGAAGACGTCAAAAGTTGTCACTTATAGGAAACGAATACGCCAAGTCTTGGAAGGAGAAAATATAACATTTGATGACGAAGATGCGGATGACTTGATGATTCCTCATAATGACGCACAAGTAATATCTTTATTTGTACACGATATTAACGTAAAATGAATTTTGATTGACCCAGGTAGTTCCATGAATATTATTTTACTAAGAGTGGTGGATGAAATGCAAGCTAACTACAAGGTGATACCAAAGGCACGAACATTGTCTGGATTTGATAATTCAAGCGTTATCATAAAGAGGAAGTAGTGCTGGCTATGTTTGCAGAAGGGGTTATCAAAGACATAAAGTTTCAGGTGATAGATGCAAATATGCCTATAATATAATCCTGGGGAGATCATGTATTCACGATAAGGATGTTGTACCATCCACATTGCACTACGTTATCAAATTTCCTTCACAGTGGGGGAGTCGTCAATTTGTAGAGATCAGCAAGCTTCTAGGAGTATCAATTCAGTAGTGGTTACCATCACAGTAAACGAGGTGGCATACAAGAAATAGCAGTTATAGAGTTCAATTGAGGATGTTGTAATACAAACCTCAACTGAAGGCATTCCAGCATAAAATGATGTTGATTCGAGACCCGATGTTATTCAAGAACCAGAATAAATGAAAATATTAAGACAAGTACTGAAGAACTCGAAGTAGTGGTGCTATTTAAACACTGGTCGAACAGAAAAGTTTACATCGGAGCAAACCTAAGCACAGAAATAAAAGGTAAGTTAATTGAATTTTTAAAATCTAACACAGATTGCTTTGCTTGGTCGTATTTAGATATGACAGGTATACCACCGGAGGTAATGACTCACAAACTGAATGAGGACCCATCATATCTACTTGTCAAGCAGAAGAACATGAAGCATGGATACTTCAAAAATTAGGTGATCCAAGATGAGGTATAAAAACTTTTAAAAATTGGATCAATACGAGAGGTAAAATATCCTAACTGACTAGATAATACTGTGGTAGTACCAAAAAAGAATAGGAAATGACGAGTTTGTGTAGATTATACTGACTTAAACAAAGCTTGTCCTAAAGATTCATTCCCTTTGTCGCACATAGATAAACTAATTGATTCTACCGCAGAACATGAGTTGTTAAGTTTTTTAGAT
Organism: Nicotiana glauca; assembly: GCA_026770625.1. Lineage (NCBI taxonomy): Eukaryota > Viridiplantae > Streptophyta > Magnoliopsida > Solanales > Solanaceae > Nicotiana > Nicotiana glauca. The sequence continues at coordinate 165,201 of MU717237.1, read as the reverse complement.
GCATATCCAGGATGTAACCAGATAAAGATTGACCTTATAGATGAAGAAAAACTTTCTTTATCACAGACAGGGGGACTTACTGTTACAAAGTCATGCCCTTTGGTCTAAAAAATGCTGGAGCCACATACCAAAGATTAGTAACTAAAATGTTCCAAGAACATCTGGGAAAGACTAGGGAAGTCTACATTGATGTTATGCTAGTCAAATTAGCACAGGCGGGAGATCATTTCCAGCATTTGTCAGATACTTTTCAGATTCTCCGCAAGTACAATATGAAGCTAAATCCAAAAAAATGTGCTGTTGGCATATCTTTAGGTAAGTTTTGGGTTTTCTTATTTCTAACAGGGGAATTAAATTAAACCCTGCACAAATTAAAGTTATCGAGAAAATATTAGTTGTACTCACAAGCAAAAAGGAAGTGCAGATATTAACAGGGAGAATAACAGCCTTGGGGAGATTTATTTCAAAATCATCAGAAAAGAGTTTTAAATTCTTTTCAGTATTGAAAAAAAAGAATCAATTTAAATGGAACGATGAATGCCAACAAGCCCTTAAGGACTTAAAATTGTATCTGTCAAATTCGTCTTTGCTAGCCAAATCGAAAGACGGAGAAAGGCTGCTTATCTACCTTGATGTGTCAGAAGTGGCGGTAAGTGCGTTCTTGTACGAGAAGATAAAGGTAAACAATCTCCAATATATTATGTTAGTAAATCTTTGTTAGATGCTGATACACGACGCTCTCATCTAAAAAAGCTTGCTTTAGCATTAATTATGGCATCTAGAAAATTGAGACCTTATTTTCAATATCATCCCATCTCCGTAATAACTTTTTTTTCCCTGAGAAATATATTTCATAAGCAATAACTATCTGGTAGGTTAGCTAAGTGAGCAATAGAACTCAATGAGTATGATATCATATACCAGCCCAGAACTACAATAAAATCGCAGATTTTAGCACGAATTTAGTTTCTGAAGCAGAAAAGGAGTTACGTATTTACCGGACCTAATTCGGGGACTTGGACTTTATTTACTGTGGTTCCTCGAATGTTAAATGAGCGGGCTTAGGTATTGTCTCAATTCCACCATCAGGAGAAGTCATAAGATAAGCAATAAAATGTTATCTCATCACTAATAATGAAGCAGAGTACGAAGCTGTTATTGCAGGTCTAGAATTAGCACGGGAACTTGGCATAGAATAGATTTTAATTAAAAGTGATTCGCAGCTAGTAGTTAAAAAAATGTAGGGGATTTACTGTACTTGTTTTAAAAATAAATTTTGTATTCTAAGGCCTTAAAACCCTCTTTCTACATCACCTTGATTTGCGTACGTAATCTGGGCGCATATCAGAAAAGCCATTATGTAAAAATCTATGGAAAAAATGATAAAATTGCCTTTAAATAAATTTAAGTTGACTTTGGTCAATATTTTGGGTAAATGGACCCGGACCCATGATTTGACAATTCTGGAGGGTCCGTAGGAAAATATGGGACTTGGGCGTATGCCCATAATCGAATTCTGAGGTCCCAAGCCCGAGAAATAAATTTTTAAAGAAAATTATTTTTTGGAAAATATGTGAGTTCTTAAGAATGACAAATGTTTGGAAGTTATTGGTATCGGGCCCGTATTTTGGTTTCGGAGCCTGGTACAGGTCTTATATGTGGTTTAAGTTCAGCCTGTGAAATTTGGTGAGAAACAGAAGTCGTTCGATGTGATTCGGACCCGTAGTTGTAAAAATTTATACTTTGAAAGTTTTGAAGTTATTCTTAGGTTTATATGCTAAATTCGTTGTTTAAGAGGTTATTTTGGCGATTTGATTGCACAGATAAGTTCATATGATATTTTTGAGTTAGTATGCATGTTTGATTTGGAGCCCCGAGGGCTCGGGTGATTTTCGAATAGGTTTCGGAAGGTTTTAAACTTAGAAATAAAGTTGCAGGTTTTCAGTTTCCAGTTCACAGGGATTTTGTGCTTCGCGTTCGTGCGGCTTCACTCGCGAACGCAAAAGGCAATATCCCTCAGGTGAAAATTGTTCTTCGTAAATGCAGAGCTTGGGACACGAATGCGAGGCTGTGAGGGGGATACCCTTCGCGAACGCGTCCAAGCCCTCGCGAACGCGTAGGATTAGTGACCTGGGGAAGGGATTTCAAACTTACCTTACGCGAACTGGCCACCTGACCACGAACGCGATGACTCTGGGAGCTGAAGCTTCGCGAAAGCAAGCTTCTGATCACGAACGCGATGGTCAGCTGGGCCTGACCCATCATAAACGCGACGGACCCATCGCGAACGCGATGAAGGTCTGCCCAGTGATTTTAAAGCAGAAGCAAAAATGGGCAGAACCCATTAACTTCATATTTTCAAAATTTGGGAGCGTTGAGGCGATTTTCAAAGGACAATTTCTTCCCCAAAACATTGGTATATGATTCTAAACCTTTCTCTCTCGATTTCCCATTGGATTTCATCAATTTTCATCTTTAAATCTAGGGTTTTTATGGTAGAAATTAGGAGTTTTTTGTAGAGTTAGGGCGTTTTGATTAATTGGGATTTAGACCTCGTTTTGGGGTCGGATTTCAAAACTAATTGCATATTCGAGATCAAGGGTGAATGGGTGATCGGGTTTTGGTCCGAACCTCGAGTTTTGACCAAGCGGGCCCGGGGTCAATTTTGGACTTTTTGGGAAAAATGATAGAAAACCTATAATTAAGCATTGAGTATGAATTCTTTAGTATTTATTGATGTTGTAAAATCAATTTGGACTAGATACGAGTTATTTGGAGGCAAATTCTAAAGAAAAAGCAGTGTTTGAGGCTTGAGTTGGCCGTGGAAGTTTGAGGTAAGTGTTTGGTCTAACTTTAGCTTGAGGGATTAGGAGTCGAGGCCTATTTGCTATGTGTTATTTGTTGAGTACGACGTATAGGCATGGTGACGAGTATCTATACGTTGGTGTCAAGCATGCCCGTGAGTCTTAAATTGAAATCATTGTGTTCGTAATAAGTACTACAAATGATTAAGTTGTTGATTCTCTATTTTGGGAAAGAATTATAATTAATCTCGTAAAAATTGCTTATGGTTGAGTATTGGTTCTAGATGAGGTTTCTGTTGTGAAGTTAAATGTTGGAACAAGTTTGGTTATAGCTGACTCCCTTGTCAGGATGTATTTACTTCTTACTGTCAATTCCCTTGTCGGGATATTGTTGTTTCCTTATTGTTCCCTTATCGGGACTCTTTTGTGATTGGTGCTGAATTGTATATTGGGATTGGGTTGCACGCCGCAACAATAATATATTTGGATCGGGTTGCACGCCGCAACAATAATATATTTGGATTGGTTGCACACCGCAACAATATTATATTTGGATCGGGTTGCACGCCGCAACAAAACTATATTTGGATAGGGTTGCACGCCGCAACAATACTATATTTGGATCATGTTGCACGCCCCAACAATATTATATTTGGATCGGGTTTCACGTTGCAACAGTGTTTATGTATGATTTGGATCAGGTTGCGCGCCGCAACAGTAAAGGATAAATGTGATTATTGTTTCGTACGGTTTCCTTATCCTTTCTGCTGCGAAATGCAATTTGGTTCCTTATGCTTTTCTCCTGAGTTTCTGATGGTAAATGATATTCCCCCACAGCATGCCCCCCTCCCATCCTTAATTATATATTTTTTCTTTTATTTCTCTGCGGTATATGCTATAATTCCACAGGTTTATTTGGTAGTCTGGTCCTAGCCTCGTCACTACTTCGTCGGGGTTAGGCTAGGCACTTACCAGCACATAGGGTCGGTTGTGCTGATACTACACTTTGCACTGTGTGCAGATCCTGGAGTAGCAGTATTTGGACCTTAGCTTGGGTGGCTGCCTTTAGTCCAGTCGGAGATTCCGAGGTAGTCCTGCAGTCGTCCGCAGGCCCTGACGTCTCCCTCTATCCCTTCATCCTGTTTCATATACATATTTCAGAAACACTGTATTATTTAGCTTTTAGACCTTGTTTGTAGTAATTCTAGACTGTTTGTGAAGCGTGACACCAGCTCCGGGTAGATTTTGCTTAAGATGTTGTATTGGATATTTATTCTTTATCGTTTCTTCTGCTTGTTTAAAATTCCGCTATTTATAAGCTATTGTTTCCTAATGGTTAATGGATTAAAAATGGGAAAAGATAATTGGTTCAAACAGTTGGCTTGCCTAGCTTTCATTAGTAGGCACCATCACGACTCTCGAGGATGGAAAAATTGGGTCGTGACACTTACATAGCAAGAGAGGCACGAATGCAACAATACCTGGAAGAGGTACGGAAATTAGTCAGACAATTTCAATCATGGAAGGCTGTTCAAATACCTAGGGAGGAGAACGCGGAGGTAGATGCATTGGCCAATCTCGTGTCTGTTACGGAAGAGACAAATGCAGAAAGTGCTATTGTAATATATTTGTTTCATTCGGCACTCGATCAAGACAAGAACAAGGTAAATTTTAATAATTTAACTTGGGATTGGAGGGACGAGTTTGTCAATTTTTGCAGTATGGAATCTTTCCCAAAGACAAGAAAAAGTCACAGGTACTTCGCCAAAAAGCTTCCCGGTATTGCTTAATTCGTGGAAACTTATACCGAGAGATGTTCACTGGACCTGTAGCACGGTGCCTTGTTCCTTCACAAACAGAATATGTAATGAGGGAAATACACGAGGGACACTGTGGCAATCACGTTAGGGGAAGATCACTGGTGAAGACTTTAATAAGAGCGGGATACTATTGGCCTAAAATGGAATAAGAAGCAGAAAACTTTGTATCCAAGTGCGATAAATGTCAACGACATGCCAATAACATGCATCGCCCAACAGAATTGTTACAGCTAGTTATCTCAACATGGCCTTTCATGAAGTGGGCATGGATATCGTAGGTCTGTTACCTCAAGCTAAAGGAAAGGTACATTTTCTATTGATTTTAATGGATTATTTTTCAAAATGGGTAGAAGCAGGAGCTTTCAAATAGATGCGAGAAAAAGAAGTTAGGGACTTTATTTGACGAAACATTATCTGTCGTTTTGGAGTTCTAAAGGAATCGCCTGTGACAACGGCCCGCAATTCATAGGCACGAAAATCATAGAGTTCGTTCAGAGTTGGCAGATTAAATAGATTACATATGCGCCTTACCATCCCACAGTTAATGGTCAAGCTTAGTCAACAAACATAGTTATTATTAATAATTTGAAGAAAATATTAGAAGAGTCAAAAGGCAATTGGCCAGAAGTGTTACCAGGAGTATTATGGGCTTATCGAACAAAAAAAAACAAGTACGGGCGAGACTCCATTTTCACTCGTCCATGGCGCTGAAGCCCCAATTCCAGTAGAAATAGGTGAACCAAGTACGAGATATACACATGCTACTGAGGAATCAAACAAAGAAGAAATGCAGACGAGTCTGGATTTATTAGAGGAAATGAGGGAAGCAACACTAATAAGTATGGCGGCTCAAAAGCAGATGATTGACGATATTACAACAAGAAAGAAAATATAAGGTACTTCAAGATTGGGGACTTCGTCCTCAAAAAGGTTTTTGGTCAACGAAAAAGGCTAATGCGAGTAAGTTAAGTCCAAATTGGGAAGGCACTTATAGGTTCGAGGCATCGCTGGGAAAGGGGCGTATGCATTGGATACCATGGATGGCATCATACTACCATTACATTGGAACGATGTTCATTTGAAGAAGTATTACTTCTAGGCAAAGGAAGTAACCATGGTCAAGTATCACTCAGATATAATTTTATTTCATTCTTTTGAGTTGTTCTAACAATTTTAGATGATAGGAAAAAAGCTATCCCGTACCAAATGATGATATTAGACCCGAAAGGCACGCGAAATACTGTATTATTCTCGGTTTAGGTTACAACCTTTCTAATGGAAAAAAAGGTTAAGAATTCATCATCTAAACATATATCTCCAAGTCCCATGTGTATTTTCCTTTTCAGGGAATGGACAAAAAGCAAGGATCAGTCCAGTGTTCGAGATTTTATACTTCAAATCTCTAACAATGGGGGGACTATACATATAGACAAAGAAGCAAAAGAGTCAAAAAGTCAAGCCTGAATCAAAAACCTTGAAGCAACCTTGAGAAGGTGTGAACTCGCAAGAAGGACACAAGATACGCTCCAAGTTCCTACGAGTTTTTAGGTTAAAGCCAAAATTTAGTCACGGGATAAACTGATTTTGTATCTGAAAATCTGCTACAAAAAAGCAGTTGTGAAAGTATTGTACGAATAATAGAGAAAAGCATATATGAAATTAATTTGAAAGTTCAAAGCATGAAACTTCTTCAAATTGTTTCCTTTTTGTCTATTTCATCTTTCATATATTTACACCAAAATAAAGATGAGACATTATCTTCATCAGTGTCGTTTATATAAAAGGGCCTTCTTTTATAAAAATTCGTATTTATCAAAATTACGGATTATTAAAGCATTTTTAAATGCAAGTTCAAATATCAAAGAGCAAAACAAAAACTCAGATATCAAAGAGCAAAATAAACAGTGAAAGTAACTGAAATACGTATATTAAACTTTAGGGAAAATAGAGGTACTTGTTTGTCATTAAACCACAAAACAAGATGGGGGTAACAAAAAAAACAACCTTCTAAAAAACAAAATAAACTTCCCATAAGTTGAACAAACATGAAAGCAACAAAAAATTAAGGGGCATCATCTGCGGGAGCATCATTAATGGGAGAAAAATAGTTAACTTGAGAAGAAGAGGCTTGAACATTAGCTTCACCAGGAACAAGTCCGTTTCCACCACCCTCGGGACCTTCGTCTTCAGGTGAAGAAAAGCTTTGTCGTTGCTGAATTTTATCAGTTGCTTCCTTAGCTTTAACAATCTCAGCATTAAGGTCAAAACCTTCCTGGTTAGCTTCCATCAGTGTCTCAAGATGAGTTTTAAAAAACCCAGCTCACATCCAATGATAATTTATCCTCTAGAATCTCATAGTCCTTCTCCCACTGGTCAACTTCAGCTCTCAGCTCTTCTTTTTCTGCTTCAGAGGCATCAATAAGATATCTTCAAAGGAGCAAGAGAAATTTCGAAGAACTGAATCTTATCAGTAGAGGCTCGGAGATCTTCTTGAGCTTGAGTAAGTGTTTGAACTAATTCTCCCGCATAAACCTCTTTTTGATTAAAGAGTTCCTTTAAACCTCTTATCTATTCAGTTCCTTTAGAAAGTTTTTCAGCAAAGGAGGACTCAAGTATATCCTTATCCTTTCAAACTTGGTTAAAATAAGCTTTTTCAACTGCTAATTCAGTAGTAACCACCTTCATTTGTTGCTCCAAAGCATTTTTTCCTTCCGCCAGAACTTCTTTCTCCAGTTGAAGACCTTCGAATCGTCCCTTCCAATTTTTTAGCCTCGGTGCAAAAGTCTACAACTTGCTGCTTAGCTTGAGAAATTCTTTTCATAAACTTTGTGCCAATCAATATTAATCTGCGAAAAAGCAGGAAGATTTGTGAATAAGAAAGAGAAAAGCAAGGAAGTATAATTAAGATTGTACCCTCAAAGAAGAATGATATCTTTCATCCAAGTCAGTGAGCTATGGCTTTCTAACTTCTTCTTCTATATAGGTCCAGTCAAGGGCTTTAACCACACATCAGCTTGACCCGATTTATTTAATTAACTCTCACTTTTAGGAACTTTAACAATAACTTTTTTTTATTGACATCCCGCTGCTAGAGGGTCCAGTCTATGCGTGTGAATCAGCCACGGGAATAGTAGATGAAATGGACGCAGCCATGGGAGGTACAATGGGAGAAACAACAGGTAAAGACATGGGATGGGTAATGGAAATCGAAGCTGGAAGAGTAGCTAGGGGCAATTCCTCGGAAGCAGGACCAGAAACTTCATTACCAAAGCCTATGAGCGAACAATCTATCAACAGAATTTGGGGGAGGGTCAACAACATCATCATCAGAAACCATTAAAGGAGCACTCTCTGGCTCATCCAAAAGTCTAAAAGGGGCTGAACTTATGGAGGGTCGTGAGAAGGAGTAGTTTCATCATCAGAAATTATGTTTCTCCTGACTCGAGGTCTTCACACTAAAGAAGCCTCCTCTGTCTCTTCTTCACGCTCAAAGCCACGGGCTCCATCAGTTTTCCTTTTAGAAGAAGAGGCACTTAAAATTCTTTCTTGAGCAAGACTCACGAAAAGCCTGGTTGAGGGAACAAACATGGGACTAATACCACGAATGGGAAACATTAGTAAAAAGGGTAAAGATGTGAAAATCTGAATAAATAAGAGGGAGAAAGGAAAAACAATAAAGGTAATAATTATCGTGCGTCCTCACTTTCCAACCAAATTTTTGAGAAAGGTATTTCCAAGACCTCCTTGTCCATAGGTGCAGCTGTCAACATCTTTTCTACCCAAGCACGAAAGTTGGGAATTTCATCAAAAACTTCCATGGATGTTGAAAGGTTGACTAATTTATTATAACGAAATATTTTGATATATTTCAAAAAAAAGAGAAAAAGCTTACGTGCAAAGTTCCATTTCTCCGGGAAAGGCATGTTTTCTTCGCCCTATAACCCACTAGTAGGAGCAATAACGAAACAAGCATACCAGCCACGATCTCGATTATTTTCAGGACTAACCAAAACTCTCTTACTTCTAGCCACGAGAGTAACTTTATTACCTACCCCCAGCGGCCTGTCAAAACCATTTTTGCTCATCAGACCTCGGCTACCCATTTCCCCTTCAGTCCATGTTGTATGGTTGGTACCGATCTCAAACTGGCCTTGGCTCATGATCGATGGCTCTTTTAGACCCATCTTCGTCCCTAATAGGATAAACAAACCCATAAGGGGCTCCGAGCTGGTCATTCTCAACTCTGATCTTTAACTGGTATCTGTTGTGGACGTCGGCCCAAATTACCGCTGGGTACTCTACCAAATTATGTTTCAGCTACCGTAAAGCCAAGGAGCTTGGGGGTTAAGTCCTTGAGTGAATTACTGAATGGCTCAATTATCTGCAACATGAGATAGGTCTGTATGCTCCATTTGGAACCATATCATCATTCCTTTTGACAAAGTTTCCCCAAAATTCTTCAGTAGCACCGACTCGATTTCATCATCTTCCAAGTTGTTCCCTTTGATTACGTATGTATGGGAGGTCACATGCTCATTCGAATCAGTGATTCTGTTATATTTTGGGATATCGGGCATACAGAACCTTTTTGGGATCGGCTTAGGTGCCACGCTCGATGAAAAAGGTTTCTAGATAAACTTCTTGGAACCTAATCCTTTCAATGTCGGGGGTGCTCCATCCTCTTCATTAATGCTTCAAGCATTCTCATTATTTCGGGATTGACCCTGGGCTCAACTTCACCCGGTATCTTAGTGATATGCTCATACCTTCAAATGTTTTTCCGGGACGGTTCGAACTCAACTCTGTTGGGGGCGTGGCTTTGATTTTGTATTTGCGCTATCACTGCTTGTTGAGTCTACAACATTGTAAAGATTAACCGTAGGCCTACCCCTTCGCCTTTGGGCACTTCTTGAGCTATTATCGGGGTCCCCCGCGAACGTTATTTTCAATATCAGTTGGTAGATTGACGTCGATAGCCACCTGCGAGTTGGCATCGACTGAATCGGCAACTGGGATTCCGTTGGGATCAGCAGGGGGCACCTCATTGCTAGGTACCAAATTATTGTTTTCGCCATGAAGGCGAGACTCAGCGTCAACGTTCAAGTGGGTAGACTGAGAATTTGACATTTTTAAGCTAACCTGAAATTAAGACTTTAAAGAACAAGCATAAAATAGAGTGTGTTATGGAGATTTGTATCAAATCGCCACTATTATCCTTAGCCCCATGGTGGGAGCAAAATTGTTTACTCTAAAATCGAATAACAATTGAATTTGTACTCGATTTTAAGGATATGTGGAATAATTCACACAAATAATCAAGAATATTAGATGAACAAGTAAGAGACAAAATGAATGATCAAACCAATTGTAATGTTATGGTCCAACCCGAACTTAGATTGAATAGTAGTTTTGCCTTCAATCGAACCCTTGGTTCGAAGCCAATTATGAATGGAGAACAAATAATAAAGTAAGAACTTTGAAATAGCTGAAAAGCAGGAGAGTAAATTTGTATTGCCTTGGTTTGCGTGTTACAATATTTGTTATCAAGAAAAAAACTTCCCATTTATTTAAGAGAGTTTCATCCCTAGTAATATTCAAAAAAGGTAAAAATCCTCCTTTCTCATGTATTACTGATCCGTAACTATCCGGTTAGGTACTGATATCATGGCTCTCATTTTGGATCTGGGGAGCATTGCTTCATCATGCCCGATGATGAGCACATCATTCATATTTTATAGGACTCGGCACAAAAGGCTCCCATCCTCGATTTCAACTCGTGTGTATGTATCCTTCTTCTGTCTTCTTCATCGGGAAATCAGGGTAAGCATCGTCTCCGATTTCACTCGTATAAACAAGTAAGCGGTATTTTGTCTTCCTGATATTGTGTCAAGGCCCTAAACCCGAACCAGATCGTGATGGCACTTCTCGTGAAGACAAGGTCAGCCGACACCTTCCCAATTCATTTAAGCAATTAAATAATCATAATAATAAATCCCAAATAATGGTAAACAATACAGTTTGCGGAAAAATACATAGCCCAACATCGGGGTGTCACCGGTCATGAGCATCTAAAATCCGTATAAAGACACGGAAAGGCCACACAGTCTAATACAGAGCTAAAACATGGAAAATAAGATAAGGAAAGAAGCTCTGGGCTGCGAAGGCCAGCAGCTACCATGAGAATCTCCGAATTCGCCTGAGCTGGCAGGATCAACACTCGCTAGCAGGACCTGAAGCATCTGAATCTGCACACGGGGTGCAGGGAGTAAAGTGAGTACACCAACTCATTGAGTAATAATAATAAATGCAGACTGAGTAAAAAGAAACCACGTAAAGGCACATCAATAGACTATAAATAAGCAGTAAAAGCCAGTAAAAACAATGAAACAGTGGAAAAATTGGTAAAGTCACTTTAGTTCAGTTTAAACTTCATGAAATGCCTTTTTAACAATTAAGCAAGTAAATGACAAGCAACTAGGAAAGATAAACACATAAAGGATCGCCCCTCGGGCACAATGTCAACAAAATCTGCCCCTCGGGCAATATCATAGAACAACACTAGCCCTTCGGGCTATATCTCACACCACAATGGGTACCCGCGCTCACTGGGGGTGTACAGACTCCTGGAGGAGCCCTTACGGCCCAAGCGCAATATCAAGTCTTCTCGTGGCGTACAATCTTAGGCCCTCTGCCTCATAACCAATAAGACACCTCGTGGCGTATAATTTCAGGCTCTCGGCCTCATAATCATAATTAGTGTATCCTCACAACACAAGCCCTCGGCCTTACTCAGTCAGAATCTCACAGGCCACTCGAGCCAAAGTAAAACATGATGCTCAACCCAATTATCATTTAATGTATTAAAACAAGGTAAACATGGCTGAGATATGAAAATAGTAGTATATAACATGACTGAGTACAAGTATAAAGTCATAACATAAGGAAATATCAATAAATATCCCCTAAGGGTCTAAATAGTTGGCATGAGGCCCAAATATGGCATTCAACCCAAAACACGATGATAACAAATAGTTTTCAGTCAAATACGCGGTAAAATAGTCATTCGGGATGGACTAAGTCATAATCCCCAACGGTGCACGACCCTACTGTCACACCTCCTTTTTACCTACTACACCCCGTGAAGGGTGTAATAAAGGGAGTTTTTTTAATTAAAGGACAATCGAAATGAGATTTGTTATTAAAGATTCAGAGTCACCACTTGGGAGATTTATGGTGTCCCAAGTCACCGGTTAGAATCCCGAATCGAGGAAAAGAATGACTCAATTTAACAGTCCGCGAACCAGAAATCCGAGTAAGGAATTCTGTTAACCCGGGAGAAGGTGTTAGGCATTCCCAGGTTCCGTGGGTCTAGCACGGTTGTTCAACTGTCATATTCGGCTTAAATTATCTGATTTTAACAATTATGAACATATGTGCAAATTTTAATTTTAATCGCTTTTATTTATTATTTTTAACGAGGATTGCAACGTCGTGAGAATGTGTCTCGAACCATGTCACATAAATGCACCCGTAGCTGTTAACACATTCCGACTTCGTTGAGATTTAGATTTGGGTCACATAAATGTGCACCCGATTTTAAGGATATAATGTTATTTAAAACACGTGCCGAAAGAGACTAGCGCATTATTATCTTTGGGGAGGGCCGTGAAATTCACTAAACGGCCCATCCCGAATTCTAAATGTTTTATTTTAACCATTTATTGAGGGTCCCATAATTTATCTATTTTTGTTTGGCGAGGCTCGTCTCATTTATTATATAAAAGGCAAACTTAAAAGTGACTATGATTTGCTATTTTTATTGTCTCTAAAGTAAAAGAAGAAGTCCTAATTAATTTGTTACTGGATTAACACGAACCAAATGATAATTCGGCACCAAAGCCAATCATTGGGCTCTGGGATAAGTCTAACGAAGATAAACTATGACCAGGCCTACATGAATCAGACTGGTCTTGTCAAAAGCCTTGGCCCAGTGAAATTCAACAGCCTAAAGCAGGCCTGCGTATGCCCAGAGCAAAAATCGTGCGAGTCCAGACTTGGTCTACTATACTAACGGCCCACATAATGAAATTCAAAAGTTGATTAGCACTTATGCTAAAGGAGAAAAGAGTACTTGTAATTAACTTGAACCAATCACGGCCAATCTCTGATTTTAACAGTTGAACCCACGTTTAAATTCCCACTTCTCATATTAACCCAAACTGTGATTCAAACTGATTCAAACTAGCACGCCCACTTGCCAAATTCATTATAGTCATAAGAAGAAACTAAATCAATTTTCATATCCACAGTCCTAACCATTCTGATCGTTTACCTTGTCTAATTTGTTCATATTTAAACTAGTCTCATTTATGGATCTATGTGAGGTGGAAGTGATAAAGACTACTGGTTCCTATTTCACCTAAAACAATCAATACGAAAAATATTCTTCAGTTCAACTAATCTATTAAATGTAAGCCTTCACGGACCAAAAAGAAACAATCCAAATAGTCACACTTAGTCTATAGCAGCCCTATTACAGTCCATAGTCTAGTTAATATAATTGAAGTATAGCTCAAATGATTCAACCAAGCTAATCTCCTAACTAAACAATAACAGTAAGGGTCCAGATACAAATGCGCATTTTCTCATTATATAAACTTCAAAAATGGTCTTCTATATGTGAATACAACTTCAGTATTACTTGAGCATGGGAATATACCTGGATTGGAAAATAGGACAAGAAGAAGGAGAAGTCAGCAGCCGGTAAGTAGCAGACAATACAACAGCAATATAACAGCAGCAATGGGACAACTTAAAAAGACCAACACAGCACCAATTCGATCAAAGTGAAACCCAGGAACACACCACAGCAACACCACACCCAAATTGATCCTGGAATGTCTCAACTGAACCCCAAAACTACTGAAAAATCAACCAGAAGGCACTATTGACTCCAGTAAACCCAAGCTCAAACCAAAACTGGAAAATGTGACGAGAGCTACTGGAAATCAGATTCAATCTACAGCTACTCATTGGAACAGTAGGTTTCTAGAGTTTTAGAATTTTCAGTTTTCCAAAACTCCTTTTTTGACTGACCAAGAAGAGAACCAAAAGAAGAACCCTATCTAATAGCTTTCAGGAAAATATGAATGCCTAGCTTTCTTTTACTTTGCAACTGAACTGACCAAGACCCCTAACTCTGTCCTATCCCCCCTCTACTTATACCCAAAATAGACCTGCCTCACAACTCTCAAAAGCACCAATAAAAATGAGCCCATGATATTCTCTGACAGCCCATTACTATGTGTCTAATCTCTTTTTTAATTCACTTGTCCCCCACTAACCTTTGTCTTTTCTTTATTTAAAGTTCCATGGTTATGGGCATACTATAATATTCAAATCACTCCCCATACCATTATGTTGTATTCCCTACTAATTATTAAACAAATACCTTAATTTAAAGGTACATTAGTACTTTGCTGATATCCCACTAAACACTTTCAAGTTTTGAATCCTAAATTGCCCCTGAAACTACTAAAATTACTGTCCTACCCAATCCCTTTCTATCTGTACCCAAGACCTATCAGCAATAACCAATTCCCTAATCAAACTCAGCCAACAACTTATGCTAGAACTCAGATCAGATTAAATAACATCAAAATGAAGACCAATGAATCAGAACAAAATCGTATTGAACTAACAAGGTCAAATTTCCCACCATGATTGACACAGATACGTGGGAATGACTAACTATATTTCCAATTCTAGATTAAACCTAAACAAATGTAGGAACAAACTGAAAATATACTAGATGTAAAGCAGACTGAACTCATATGCACAATGATGAAAAACAAAGAGAAGGGAAACAAACATCACACAAAATGAAACAATTTGAACTAATAATACCAGCAACCAATTACATGACTAGTCACAGTTTTGTACAAGAACATTAAGGACACTGACTTTTAAAATCAAACTAAAGGAACAAATACATTCAATCGATTCAACAGCCTATAGGATATACTAACAAATCAGTGATAAAATTTGGACCAGAAAAAGGTCCGGAAGAGGGAGAAGAAATAACTGACAAAACCTAATTAGACAAACAATAACAACAACAAAATATAAAAGAAAAGAGGAAAAATACCTCAGAATCTTAGACCGAACTCCAATCAGTTCCCATTGAAACTTCGACTTAAGTTTGAAGTCGAAACGGACCTTAATCGAGTGTTCTCGACTGAGAACACATGACTAAGGTCGATTACGACCTCAACTTTCTCACTCGTACCAAAACCTGGAGTTTTAGGTTTTTCAGGGTTCGTCTTCGATCTGAAATTCGAAGGGCTCTACTAGGATTCGAGTAAAACTGGCATGGGATTTGGTGAGGGGAAGTCATGGAGGTCCTAGGGTGTAAGTTTGGGGCAGTTTAGGTTTGGCGCCGCCACCAGGGAATCTTGTGGCGGCGCTAGGGTTCTTGGCTTAAAATTGATAAGAAAGAGAATCTAGGGGTCTGCAGGCATGAGTGCTAAGGTACGCCGTCAGTCTAAATTCCTAGTATTCGAGGAGGGGGTTTGAGATTCGAGGGGAAACAACCATGGATTTGGACAAAGGAGGTCGTGAGGGAGCTATGGTGTAAAACTTGAGGCGTTTGGGTGAACTAGGGTTCAAGGTCGACCTTTCGATCTAACATTCGAAAAGTTCTACAAGGATTTGAGGTTAGCTGGTTAGGGATTTGGGATGGGGAGGTCAAGGGGGTTTTGTGGTGTAAAAATGGAGGTGTTTGGACCACCAGAACCGTCGTGAGGCGATTTCCGATGGGCAGAGGGCGGC
>MU717237.1:132642-149094 GCA_026770625.1 Nicotiana glauca | reverse complement strand
GTGAGGTGTGTTTGGTTACTTATATACGGGGTTGGGGATTTGATCCTGGCCGTTGGATCAATTAAGATCAACGGCCTGGATCCTTTCACTAATAAGAAACGGTGTCGTTTGGTTTAATGAGGGGGCGGGTTGGATCGGGTATAGAAACGGGTTAGGGTCGGGTTATGGGAGAGATAATATCGACCGTTGGATAGGTGAGATCCAACGGCTCAGGAAGGACGTGACAGATACGACGTCATTCGGACGTCGTATTGGCAGGTCGATTGGATCGGGTAAAAGGGCGTCGATTGGGCTGGTTTTGGGATGGGATTTGGGCCGGGGTCAATTGGCCCAGTCCGATTTTTGTTCTTTTTGTTCTTTTTCTTTTATTTCCTAATTAATAAAACTAAAATTAAATTATAAACCAAATTAAATATACTAATTAATTCCTAATAACAATTACCACACACAATTAAATACCAACTAAAATAACATCACACAATTGGAGATTAAATGCTAAAAATGCAAAGTACATATTTTTGTAATTTTTCCCATTTTGTAAAACAAACTTAATTACCCTTAATTGTAGAATCAAATCCTAAATGCAAATGCGACATATTTTGTATTTTCTATTAATTTAAGAAATAAGACATGCACAGACGAATGCAAACAACAAAAGAAAAATAGCACAAAATCCACAAAAATTGCAAACAACACAAAACTATTTTATTTTGAAAATTTGTGGGAGTGGTTCTCGTAGGGCAAAAATCACGTGCTCACACCTACGCTCGTCATCTAGCGCGTGCGTCACCTCAATATAGCACTACGATGTGCAATCCGAGGTTTCATACCCTAAGGACAATATTTACAATCATTACTCACCTCAGTCTGGTCCAAACTCTAGCCTGCAATGCCTTTGCCCCTCAATCGGCCTCCACTCACATCGAATCTATCCAAAATCAGAACCACGACATGAAAATATGCTAAGGGAATATAGCTCAAGCGAAAATAATCAATTTACAACATAAATCCCGAAATTACCAAAATCCGACCCCGGGTCCACGTCTTGGAATTCGATAAAATTTACATCAGTAGATTCCTTATCTCCCCACGAGTTCATACATATCAAAAGTTCTGAAATCCGACCATAAATGGTCCTTCAAATCCTCAATCAAAGGCCTAAGTTTCCAAGACCTAGTTTCCTCCATGTTTAACTCGTAATTTCCCCTAATTATAGCTCTAATTCGTGTAATACTATAAGAACGAGTTTTCATGATCCAAAACCTTACCTCAATGAAGTCTCCTTGAATTCTCTCTTCAGAATTGCCTAATACTCCAGAATTCGCGTTTAAATATGGTGAAACCCTCTGAAAATCGCGAAGGAAGAAATATATACATTCTGATCCCGGCTATTTGCACCTGTGGTCAATCCACCACATCTGCGGTACCGTTTTTGCGGTCCCAAGCGCCACATCTACGGTTTCCACTTACTCGACCAGTTTCTGCTTCTGCGGTTAAAATATCGCACCTGCGCCATCGCAGGTGTGCCTCCTCGACCGCTCCTGCGGTTTCAGCTAGCTTTAAACTTGGCCGCATCTGTAGCTCCCTTTTAGCTTCTGCGAGACCGCACCTACGGTCACTAGACGTAGGTGCGGTTATGACAGCAAATTCCAACACTTCAGCTGCCAACCCAATTTTCAAACCTTTCGCCAACCATCCGAAATCACCCCGAGGCCCGCGGGACCTAAACCAAAAGCACAAACAAGTCACATACCACCATTCAAACTTGTACCAATCTTCAAAACACCTCAAACAATATCAAATCAACCAAAACACATCGGATTCAAGCCTAAGGTTCTAAAAAATTTCGAATTACGCTTTCGATCAAAAAGTATACCAAACCACGCCTGAATGACCTAAAATTTTGTACACACATCTCAAATGACACAACGGAACTACTACAACTCTCGGAATTTCATTCCGGCCCCTTTAACAAAATCTCACCTATCAACCGAAAAATGCCAAAAATCTCATTTTGCCAATTCAAGCCTAGATCTACTCCGGACCTCCAAACCATGTTCCGATCACACTCTAAGACCTAAATCACCTCCCAAAGCTATCCGAACCATCGTAACTCACATCCGAGCACTCTAACTCATAAGTCAACATCCGATTGACTTTTCCAACTTAAGATTCCTCAAAAGAGACTAAGTGTCTCAAATCTTCTCATAACCTTTCCGAACCCGAGTCAACTAGCCCGATCACTTATAGAACCGATAAACAAAGCAATAAGAAGCAGAAATGGAAAAAATGGAGCAGTAACTCATGAGACGACTGGCCGGGTCGTCACATGTTGTTCTTCCTGTATTGCATTAATTCTTTGCTTATTTTTTATATAAATATTTGTTATTTTGCTGAATCTGAGCTTGATGTCCAGACCTTAAGCTTAGTTGTGGAGGAAGCTATGTGAATAATGAAGAATGTAGAAGAAGGAGAAAATCGATTGTATACTTTCAGTAAAGAAAAATGTGTACACTTGTTCTATATATACAAGTAACAACTCTCTTAATTAAGCAAGCTGGCATAACTAACTACAACTATTTAATATCTCCACTATTTGCACCTAACTATGGTTACTTCACTAACCTAACTATGGTTACATTCAAGCTAACTAACCTGCCGACTCTAGTAATATTCGCTCAAATGCGTTCTCAGCATGTTATTTACTAATAATAAACTCCTTTTAATACATAGTTTTATTTTATCAAGCGATTTAATTATCTACTCAACATAAAAAATTTGTTTCCCTGCTCCTTTAATGTTTTTACAGTATGGCGTAGCATTAATTCTGAAATTAGAAGCCCAAAGATTTTTCCACTTATACCTTTCATTTTTTAAGAAATTTTTACCTTCCTATACACTATATGAAACTATATTACCCTCTCTACTAAAATTTTACTATAATTATATTATATATACCCAATTACCATTTATATACATTTTACGGGAATTCATGATAATAATTAGTGTCCTAACATTACTCTAACATATCTTCCACTCCCCCACGTTTCTCACTCCATATCCCACCCCCTCCCTGTCACGACCCGGATTTCCCACCCTCGGGAGTTGTGCTGGCGCCTACTATTGTGAGCTAGGTAAGCCAATCCTTTAAACTAATTACTTCATTATCCATTTATTTCTTTTTAACAATTATAAAGTAATAATGTGTAAACAACGGAAATTTAAAGTAAGCGGAAAAAAGCAATAAAATGTCTGAATATATGTCTAGTACAATTGTTTGAACCTCAACCTCCCAGAATTGGTATCACAGTACCACAAACGATCTAGGAGTGCTACATACAAAGTCTGAAAATAAACGATATTCTAAACTAAGGAAATGAAACAGGAAAGAAGGATAGAGGTGAGGCCAGGGCCTGCGGATGCCTGCAGGTCTACCTTGGACCTCCGCGTAGACTGAAGGTAGCCACCCAATCTACGGTCCAAAAGCTGCTCTGGGATCTGCATATAGTGCAGGGTGTAGTATCATCACAACCGACCCCATGTGCTGGTAAATGCCTAGCCTAATCTCGGCGAAGTAGTGACGAGGCTAAGACCAGACTATCAAATAACATGTGCAATTCAACTATATACAGCGGAAAAGAAGAACAGAAATAAACAGTCAAATATGGGAGAGGTTGCATGCTGCGGTTGAGATATCAATTCGGAATAGAAAGACAACATGTAAATGGAAGAAACGATATATCTTGGATATCAACAAAGAACCAGAAAACAATAAGTGCACGTCATCACACTTCGTGCTTTTACTCTCGTCCTCACCAAAGCAATTAAGTAATGGAAATATGCATGACATCACCCTTTGTGCTTTTACTCTCGTCCTCACCATATAATTATTATAATCGGCACGAAATAGTACATTGTGCGGCATGACTTCGTGCTTTACACTCTCTTTCCTCACAAATTTTACACGGCATCCCCCTTCGTGCTTTAACACTCTCTCACGAAAACAATACACGGCATCACATTCGTGCTTTAACTCTCTTCCTCACCCAAACAACAATCACAAACAATAGGGCAAGGAAATAAATGGAGTTACAATAAGAATCCCTGCAAGGGAATAATAATTCAACAACAAGTCCCGGCAAGGGACAACATCAAAATAGCAACAATATCCCGGCAAGGGAGACATTCTTTTCTCTTTTTCACTTTTACTTCACAACTCACTTTACAACTTGAGTCAATGCTCTAATACGGTTCAATTTACCTCTTACACTTTCACATTTCATCATACGACTTGATATAACGCTCCTCAATATTCAAATGCTACAATTACTTTCCAAACTTTGCCAACAATAGAAATCATTACCAAAGCATGAACAATACAGTGAAGTCATAAGAATCCCAACATAAGACTCACGGGCATGTTTGACACCAACGTATAGATTCTCGTCACCATGCATATACGTCGTACTCGACAAATACCACGTAGAAAATACGACTCGACTCCTAATCCCTCAAGCTAAAGTTGGACCAAACACTTACCTCTATGCCACGAACATAATTAACGTCTCAGTTATCGCTTTACCCCTTGATTCCACCACCAATTCGCTCGTATCTAGTCACAAGTTACTTAATTACATCAATAAACGCTAAATGAATCAATTCTAATGCATGAAAATGAGTTTTCTAAAGTTTTACCCAAAAAGTCAAAAATCGCCCCCGGGCCCACATGGTCAAAACCAAGGTTCGAACCAAAACTCGATTACCCATTCCCCCACGAACCCAAATATATAATTTGTTTTAAAATCGGACCTCAAATCGAGGTCCAAATCTCCAATTTTTGAAAAACATAGGTTCTACCCAAAACACCCAACTTCCCCCATGAAAATCATTGATTTTGAGTTGAAATCATGTTAAAAGATATTAATGATTAAAGGAAACGAGTCAAAATTGACTTACAATTGATTTGGAAGAAGATTTGTTCTTAAAAATCGCCCTAGGGAGTTTTTGTTTTGAAAAGATGTGAAAAATGGTTGATTTTCGGCTAAGTATAAAAATTTGCAGGTTGCAGTTATGGGGATTGCAAACAGGGTTCGCAATTGTGAACCCCAACCTCTGTTAGGTTGGGAATTGCAAACAACCTCTCGCATTTGCGAGATGGGAATTGCAAAAATTGCGTTGCATTTGCGACTACTGGCTAGGAGGGGAGGCATTGCATTTGCGATGGATTTCCTTGCAATTGCGAGGTAGCTGGTTTGGGCCTTTGATCGCATTTGCGATGAGGCCTTCACATTTGCGAACTCGCATTTGCGAGCCAATGCGAACCTGCAGGCCTGCAATTCCTTAAGTCCAAAATTTCACCCCGTGGCCTATCCAAAACTCACTCGAGTCCTCGGGGCTCCAAACCAAACATGCACACCAACCTAAAAACATCATACGGACTCGCTCGTACATTCAAATCATTAAAATAACATCAACAACTATGAATTTAGCATCAAAATCATGAAATTTTCTTAAGAACTTCAAATTCTCAATTTTTTCGAAAACGATCTGATTTCCGTCGTTCCAAGTCCGTTTCTCACCAAATTTCACAGACTTATCTTAAATTACATATAAGACCTGTACCGAACGCTGAAACCAAAATACGGGCCCGATATCATCAAGTTCTAATCACAATTCATTTCCAAATCTCATAAATAATTTTAGAAAATAATTTTCTTTAAAAATTTATTTCCCGGGCTTAGGACCTCGAAATTTGATTTCGGGCATACGCCCAAGTCCCATATTTTCCTACGGACCCTCCGAAACTGCCAAATCACGGGTCTAGGTCCGTTTACCCAAAATGTTGACCGAAGTGAACTTAATTCACTTTATAACCAAAATTTATTATTTTTCATAGATTTTCACATAATGGCTTTTCGGCTATGCGCCCAGACCGCGCACGCAAATTTAGGTAATGCTGAAAGAGGTTTTTAAGGCTTCAGAATGCAGAATTCACTTTAAAAACAAGTCATAACTTTTTGGGTCATTACACTCCCCCGCATATCTTGCACAAGAGAGCAGCAATTCCATCATTGACAACCATTAAAAAGCTTAGAAGCTTTGAATTTGAATTTGGGTTTTCAAAAAAAAATTGTTAGTTTGAATTGGATGTTCTTGCAAAGAATTGAGAATTCTCTATACGTCTCTCTCTATCTCTCAATCCCAAATTTCAGTAATGTAAAGCAAAGGAAAAGAGAGCAGCAATTCCACTATTGACAGCCATTAAAAAGCTTTGAAGCTTCCAATTCGAATTTGGGTTTTCAAAAATCATTATTTGTTTGGGTTGGGTGTTGTTGAAAATAATTGGGAATATGGTTTGGAGTTTATATCCCAGTTTTGAGGGGTTTTGGTGAAGATTAGACTTGGTTTTTTGCTGAATTTCAGATTGAAACTTAAAAAAGACGAAGAAGAAGACATGACATACATTATACTGCAGAAATTGTAGTAAAATTGTAGAAAAGTTGTAGAAAAATTGTATTCTGTTGTTTATATATTTTTCTATTATTCATTTAACTATTGTATGAAAGTTGAAAAATATTGTATAAAAATTATATTAAGTTGTATGATATTGTAGTTGTATATAACTGAGTAGAAATAATATATAAAAATTGTAGATAAGTTGTATAATATATAATTAGTTGTATAAAATTTATTTTTACTATGTATAAATCAGATATAAAATATACAAAAGACATATTGTATAAAATTTGTATTTAAGTTGTATGTTATTGTAGTTGTATTTAACTTGGCTGAAATAATGTGTGAAAGTTGTAGATAAATTGTATAATATATAATTAGTTGTATGAAATTTGTCTTTACTATGTATAAATCAGATACAAAATATACAAAAGATATATTGTATAAAATTTGTATAAGAATTATATTTAAGTTGTATGAAACTGTAGTTGTATTTAATTGGGTAGAAATAATAATTTAAACAATATGTATATTTATATTTTGTGTCAATATGTTGAATTTGGTGAAATCGGCTATTTACATGAACGAATTACATTAACTAATTAAAGCGGTAGAATAAAAGTCATATTTGGCACGTTCTCTTTTCGTGCTTCATTTCCATCCATCTCTGCATTGCCGTAGCCGCCGCCAAAAGGAACCTCGACTCAGCACACTATCACCATTAAATTTGTGAGTTTCAAAAAGGTTGAAGTTTGAGTTTATCATTGATTCAGGTTAAGGTTGAAAGCTAAAAAAACAAGGCGGATCTTGATCTTTTATGGCTTCTGTGCAACGCTCCGATCGGTCGTTTTCCTTTTTAGAATTCCATTCCCCCAAATTAAACTCTCCTTGCTCGTTTTAACCAATATACGACCTGCGGGGATATTGGTTCGGGATTTAGAAGAGTTTGGATTGAAATATACACATTCAACTCTTTAGGATTTTCTTAAAAGTAAATTTGACTTTGGTCAACAATTTGGGCAAACGGGTCCGGATTCGTGTTTTGACAATTTCGGAGGGTCCGCGAAAAAATATGGGTTTTAATAAAAGTTGCAGATGCGGCTCCGCAGATGCGGTTCCCAAGCTGCAGATGCGGCTCCGCGGATGCGGCCTGGAAACCGCAGATGGGGTCCCAGCTCTTTCGCCCATTTTTTCGCAGATGCGGCCCTTTCCTTGCAGATGCGAGAGCGCACATGCGGTCCTCTGACCGCAGATGCGAAAATCATTGAACTAATGAGGTTAATTAAAGACGGGTTCCAAATCCATTTTTGACACTTTTCACTCCTCCATTAGTGATTTTTGAGCTCTTGAGAGAAAACCTTCACCAAGTATCTGGAGGTAAGTTAGTTCTACCCATTTCTAGTTTATTTCTTATGTTTTAGGTAGATTAAACACTAGTATTAAGGTGAAATTATGGGATTTGAGTAAAAACCTAGGGTTTTAATAAAAGTTAGATTTAACCACTAAATCGGCTATGGAATAAACTAGAAATCATATATTGTTGATCCTTAGGATGTAGAGAATAACTTCCTTCGAAAAATCTCGGAATTCGGGCATGTGGGCCTAGGGTCAGATTTTAGGAAACTTGTGTTAAGGGTTGGGAAATTGCTTAAATAGCTAGAATTCGATCTTGTGAGTATATATTGACTAGTTCTTACTTCGTTTAACTATTTTGGGATCGTTCGACTCCGAATTGAGGGCTTGGACTCGTTCTTTGAATTGAAAGTGCACTTTCGAGCGAGGAGAATCTCATTTCTAACCTTGTAAGAGGGAATTGTCTTCATAGGTATAATAATTAAATTAATTGGCATTATATGCGGGGGTTACGTACGTACTAGGTGACGAGAGTCCGTGCGTAGCGGCTATCATGTTGAGTTCGGGTAGTCTAGGACCTATAATCATGCTCTACGTGATATTCTCCTAATTTAATGATAAATTCGTATTCATATGACTATTTTGATTATGGTAAATGAGACTAGTGAAAAGACCTTATCCTGTTTGTTTTTTAAAGGAGAATATTGGGTGTTCCTGTGAATAATCACTCCTCGGAATATATATATATATATATATATAATTGTTTGCCTGTGGATGAACTTATTTATATTTGACTGTGTTGCATGGATGATTCGCGAACGGGGTAATAGATGCATCTATGGTTCGAGCCGTTCGACCCTCGGTGGTGCATAATTTATTTTTATGTTGGATCGGACCGTACGTCCCACGGTGTTACTTGCATATGTTTTCCTTAGCGTTTCTCTGAGTACTGAATTTCATATCTGCTTGAAACATAGATGATTATCCATGAAAATACCAGGGGAAGAACTGTTATACCATGATATTTTTCTTTAAATGCTATTAACTTGTGCTATCCATGCTACTTATTAATTTTTCTCACATTATTTGACCCTAGTAGGTGTCAAGTCGACCTCTCGTCTCTACTTCTTCGAGATTAGACGGGATACTTACTGGGTACATATTGTTTATGTACTCATACTACATTTCTGTACTTAATTGTACTAGGTCTGAGGCATGTGTATCTGGCTGTCAGTCTGGTGCGTATATCTGAGCGGATTCGAGACTTCTACGATGACCTGTTTCTGTTCCATGCCGTTCAGCAGCCTGAAGAAGTCTTTCTTATGTGTTTTTTTTTTTGCTATCTATTTCGTTTCGGATAGTAGGATAGTATGATTCTTTTGTATATTATACTAGTTGCCCACAACTTGTGATACCAGGTCTTGGCACACACATTGGTAGACAGTATTATTTTTTTGGGGGTTGCATGATTTTCACTACTTTATTAATCGTTCTGGTTTATTTCAACATAAAGAATTATCCCAACTATTTCGGAGTAAAAATAAATGAAGGTTTAGTTAGAATTTTATTTCCGTGTTGGTTTGCCCGGCAATGATGTTGGGCGCCATCACGACCTACCGTGGAAATGGGTCGTGACATTCTGAAGTTGTGAAGGCGAGCGAATCAGCGGTGGAAAAAATTGTGAATCTCGCTGAAGAGGCGAAGATAGCGAGACAAGAGATTAGGCAAATCACTTGTCGCCGGAGGTGTCGCCGGTGGCCTGTAAGCTTATCACTGAATGGGAAGATAGCGAGACAAGAGATTAGGCAAATCACTTGTCGCCGGAGGTGTCGCCGGTGGCCTGTAAGCTTATCACTGAATGTTGAACATACTCTAGAAACTTCCTAAGCATTTTGTCTTAAATTTAGAGTAATTTCGTTATTGTGAATTATGGAATGTAATTTTAACATTAGTTCACGTCATAAATAAAGTTGATTAGAAACTTAGAATGCATGAATTTGATGAACTAAATTTCAAGCTCGCACTTGATCGAAGTTTATGCTTTTATCCTTCTTTATAATTTTGGTTTAACATTTGCTAATCTAATCAGTGTTCCATCAGTATATGAGGTAATTATGCTTTTGACGATGTGAAGGCGAGCGAATTACGGTGGGGAATTAATTAAATCTCTTGATTGAAGACACAATAAATGAATTTGGGAGCCTTTTAAGGTGAATTGTATATATTTTATAACTAAAATATGTTTAGGTTGCGTAAATACCAAAACATGAACATTTTTCGTAAAAATATTTTAAATAGTGTATAGGAATGAAAAAATTCCTATCTAATTTTATGTATGATGTCATTTTCTTTAGAAACAGTATAATGTACTAAGCCCGTTAGAATTTCAATTACAACGCGCGTGTGTATATATCTATATGTGTGTGTGTATTTCCTTTTTCAAAAAAACAATTTTTGTTGGAAGTTTATGTTAGGCATGAGGAAATGCCCATTAATTTGCTTAAATGTTAGTGTGATGTTAAATTATTGTCGAAAATTATTAATTAGACTAATGCAAAATGCTTCATATATTAATACTTTCACAAGTTACATTTTGGTTGTTAACATTCCTTTATAAGGACATTGTCAATTGCGAGCTTTCTTTACCAGAACTCAGAAGATGCTTATAAGGAACTTTTTTATCCTTCACAACACGAAACAACAAATAAGAACATGATTCC
Organism: Nicotiana glauca; assembly: GCA_026770625.1. Classification (NCBI taxonomy): domain Eukaryota; kingdom Viridiplantae; phylum Streptophyta; class Magnoliopsida; order Solanales; family Solanaceae; genus Nicotiana; species Nicotiana glauca. The sequence continues at coordinate 138,565 of MU717237.1, read as the reverse complement.
CTCGTTGTGAAAGGTAGGGGCAAGGAAGAATACTTATTCTGTATTCGATGACAGTTATAAACAATATTAACTCCACTATGTGGAGGATTTTAAATCAACTTACTGCCGCACCAACTATTTATTTAAACTTTACGAGCTTAGATAACATTGAAATGACATATTATGCATATTTATTTTTACCGACGCAGTGGATGCATGCCTACACAATGCAACAACCCGTGCTTGTAACTGAAGTTAACCAACACACTTACAACCCGAAAAAAGGAAAAGATAAAAAAAGGAGGGGAAAAAACAACCAGACAACTTATGTTAACAGACATAATTATTAAAGTGAATATTTCACCTAATTCAAATATCACATCAAATCATTACGAAGAAATTTGAGGGGCTCGCTAAGAGAAGGCACGACATATAAATAATGAGCTGATATTTGGGATTTACCCAGATAAAGAAATGCGAGAGAGACGAGAGAGATGAGAGGACCGAAGAGCGAAAATGGAGCATTTATCTGTTACACACAATATGCAATGAGTTAAGAGCTTAACTAACAGTTAACCAACTAATATCGTCTGTGAAATAACTATTTTACCCTTACGTCTAATTATATTATACCTTTCTCTACACTCCCCTCAAGCTAGGTACTGAAAAAACATTAAGGATTCCTAGCTTGGAAGAAAAGTGTTGATGTTGAATCTTGTGAGTCCGTTGGTCAGTATGCCTGCATGTTGTTCTTTAGTGGAGATGTAGTGGAGATGTAGGTTGTCTAGTCCTTGAATGATTCTTTCTCTGATAAAGTGGCAATCAATTTGGATATGTTTTGTTCTGACACTATGTTGTTACATGTGCTGAAGTGTAAGATGCCTTGCCCATGTTGATTTTTGACGTACTTCACAATTCTTTGTGATGCTTCCATGTCAGACTTTTAGGTCTTTGCATATATTGACTGAGTGTTTGTACACAAAGAGATGTCTGGTCTTATCATTGTCATATATGGGAGTTTACCTATCAACCTTTAGTATGAGGCTTGATTTTCCAGTTCTTCATCTAAACACGCAATAGACTCAGTTCCTTTGATGTGTTCATCCTATTCTCTGGATGTGAGTTTCATATTAAAATTCAGTGTGTAATTACCGGTTTCGCAGTTGCAAGGCCCGTTTCAGAAATAAGCTCTAATGTGTACTTTTTTGATGCATTAATATTCCCTGTTTGGATCTAGTAAACTCTATGCCTCAGAAGTATTTCAGTTCTCCTAGGTCTTTTAGTTCGAAAGCTTATTACAGACTTGCTTTGGTTTCCTCTATTAGTTTCAAACAATCACCTGTGACAAGCATATCATCTACATAAACAAGTACCATAGTGATACCTTCTGAAGTTCTTTTAAAGAATAAAGAATGGTCATATTGACTTTGCTAGAAGTGAGAGCTAATCAAAGGCTCTGTTAATTTAGCATTCCAATATCTTGAGGCTTTCTTTAATCCATACAAATATTTTACAAGTCTACAAATTAGTCTGTTCTCTCCTGACTAGTGAAACCTTGAGGTAGTTGCATATAGATTTCATCAAACAAATCTTCCTGTAGAAAGGCACTATATACATCCATTTGATGAATATGACAATGTTTAGTCGCAGCTAAAGCTAAGTCAGTTATGATAGTCTTCATTTTAACTACAGGTGAAAAGGTTTCTTGATAGTCCATACCTTTTTTTTTACTGAACCCTTTTTGCCACTAGTCAGGTTTTAAATCTTTCAACTTCATTTGTAGCTTTGTATTTGACTTTGTAGATCCATTTGCACCCTATAGGAGTTTTGCCTTCAGGTATTGAAACTATGTCCTAAGAGTGATTATTTTGTAGAGTTTAAATTTCAGCTTTCATTATATTAATCCACCTAGGATCTTTAGCAGCCTCAGAGTAGGTAGTTGGTTTAATGATATTTGATGCAACTGCTATGTAGGCTTGGTACTTGGATGTGATATCATCTTGATAAACATTGAGTGATACAAAGTCTTTCATCCACATAGGTGGTTTCTTGCCTCTCCAAGATTTTCTGAGTTCTAATTGTTCTGAAGATAGAGCATGCATAGTTTGTGACTATTGAATCATTGGTGTTTGTGTAATTAGTGTCTGTTGAACTATCTGTTATGGTGGTTCTAGAGGAAGTGGATCATGTGATTGTTGAGTTACTAGTGCTTGTGTAGTCAGTGTTGAGATTTTGGTGGTGATGGTTCTGAAGGAAGTGAATCATTTGATTGTGAGACATTTATTTCCCATTGATTGTGCATGTTTGCTTCAGGATTGAGGAAAGTCTCAGAACTTGTGTGTAATGAGGATAGATCTTCAGTAAATTGTAGGTTATATACAGGTTGATTGTTGCTTTGAGCATGAGTAAATATAGGTTGACTGTTGCTCTGCTAGTTTTTAAAAGGGAAAAATTCTTCCTTAAAGATGACATCTCTATTGACAAAAAATACTTTATCGGCTATGTCATACAGTAAGTATCCCTTTTGAATAGAAGCATATCCCATATGAACAAAAGGCTTTGATTTAGACATTAGTTTATTATGTTGTTTAACTATTTTAGCATAGCATAAGCATCCTATAACTTTCAAATGTTGCACATATGGCTTTCTACCATATAACTTCTCATAAGGAGTTTTGTTTTCAATAGTTGTGCTAGGCAATCTATTAATAAGATAAACAATATCATGAAAGAAATATCCCTAGAATTTGATAGGAATACTAGCCTAAAATCTAATTGCTCTAGTTACCTCTAGGATATGTATATGTTTCCTCTCACCTATCATATTTTGCTGAGGTGTATTTGGACATGTTTTTTGATGTACTACTCCTAAACTAATGAATATATCATTGGAGACTGAATTAACAAACCATGTCTCATTGTTTGTTCTAACCACTTTCACCGATTTGTCAAAATGTGTTTTCACAAATGCAATAAACTGTTGCCCAATCATACATACATCAGACTTTAATTTTAGGAGAAATATCCATGTCATTATTGGGAATATCTTCTTCAGTATAGTAGTGGATACATGGCCAAATCTTTTGTGGCAGAGGTCTATATCACTTGAAATGATCTCTTTATTGAATTTAGGTTCCTTTGCTACTAGGCTAACTGCTTTATTTCCTTGTGTTGTTTGTCTACTGAGAATGTACAAACCACTGTCTTCTTTATCTATCTCTTTCACCCTCCCACTGAAAAGTTCCTGAATATACAAAAGTAAGGAAAGAAAGCAACTGAACATTTTAGCTCATTGGTTACCTTAGAAACTGACAAAATATTATACTTGAACTGAGGAATATAAAACACATTAATTATAGTGTTTTGATATGATATGGTGCTAGATCCAAGATGAGTAACCTGTGTCGTTTCTCCATTAGGTAGATATACCTTCTTTGGCTGACTCGTTTGAGCTATGAAAGCTTTGTTTAATAATTTTAAATAAACTATTATATGATTTGTAGCTCCTGTATCTATTATCCATTCTTGTAGTCTATTTGATGCAAGTAATTCACATGGTATACCTGCTGCATTTGTTGTAGGAAGTAATGCAGAAGATATTTTGGTGTTTTTATTCAGCAGCTGCACTATGTGATCATACTTCTCCTTCGTGAATATGCAGCTTCCTAGTTGAGGTAACATGCTAAATAAAGTGTTCTGCTTTTGTCCTACGCCTTGTGTAGTGGTGTTACCTTCTGTGTTGGTGTCATCTGTAGGTTCTACAAATTATTTTTAGTCCAGCCTTCGGTGGTAGCTCTTGGTAATTGATTATTCTACACAATTATTTCAGATAGCACATTGTAGGCATCATGTGGATTAACATTTTTCTTCCTTGACATGAAATTTGCTAGATATCCCACTATTTTATAGCAGTTTTCTTTGCTATGACCCCTTATTTTGCAGACCCCAAAGTGCAAGCTAAAATTCTTTCTGGGTTTCTGATAGTTGCCTCCAGTTAGGGTGTACATAGCAACATCATATTGTCATGTAGTAGTAGTGGGATTTTTCCCTAATAGCCATACAGTTGCTGATACAGGTTTCTGACTTTCATCACTAATAACCATAACATATTATCATGGTCTGCCACATCATCATGACACGTAGGTGCCACTTGACACATCTTTTTGCCATACAGAAAGTTTACATATGAAATATACTAGTATAACTGGGAAGGTTGTAGAGAAATAAGGAAAATTCTCGTGGAAGACCTTAGAACCCTACGGATTTGTCAGGAAAGTCCTAAGAAGATTCTAGCTATGTTGAGAATTCTAGAAAAGGGACTTACTTGTAAATAATAAGGGCCTTGTGTAATAATTATTATTTACTCACTAGCCCATAGGAGACTAGTATATGAAAAGTTGTATTCATTTTTAACTCACCAAGTAAACACAATCAAGTTATCTCTAATACATAAGCTTTATATGAAAATTCTCCGATGTTCTAATATTCCCTTAGCGATCTTTAATGTAGTATGGCTGACTCGGCATAGCTAGAACATAAGAAAGCTGCGCAAGATCATGAGCGAGTTGTTAAGTGCCGCACGTGTACTTGGTTAATGACTAAAGACGTAATAATGTGGTATCATAGCAAATGTTACAACTAAGGGAATAGTGAACGACGGAGAAATTAACGCTGCCAACAACCAAGCCAACGTCATCCAGGATGATGCTGGAAAGAACGGTCGTAATAAAAAGAGGAATGCCACCAAAGAGAGCTAGGAGGTGCCGCCCGAGGTTGCGCTAAACGAGGAGCTTACATACCAAAAACCATCAGCCATTCAGGCGAGCGAGGATGAAGCGGAGGTCCTTCCGGAGGATGTCTCTCGGTAAAGAGCGAGTCATGAAGGTGAACGCGGGGATGGACGACGTCGAGATCTTTGGCCAACGCTTGGGGAAGGTGGAAGAAACCCTTAGCGTTCTTGAGAGACACACTCTTGAGGAGATGGAGAGTATCCGAAATGATTTGGAGCGATATACACAGACAGAGATGGAGCTAAGGCAAACCATCACTTCCTTGGAGTGCAGACTCATGGAGGCATTGAGTATTATCGATTCTATGAAGGCAAAGATAGAGTCAATCGAGAAGCAAGTCGATGCTGGCATGACCGAGGGAGCCAGCAATATTGTTGTGACGAGGGAGGACAAAATCGAGGCTCCCAAACCATCGGTGTTCAAAGGTATTCGTGATGCACAAGAAGTGGAGAACTTCCTTTGGCACTTGGAGAAAAACTTCAGGCATGACAAAGTGAGAGACGACGAGGCCAAGATCAACACTACTGTGTTGTACCTCTTAGAGATTGTTGCGCTGTGGGGGCGTTGAAAGTGTGCTGACATGGCGAAGGAGATATGCAAGATTGAGACATGGGAGCAGTTCAAGAAGGAGTTGACAGAGCAATTCTACCCGATGAATGTAGTTTACAGGGCTAGGCGGAAGATTAGGAAGCTCCGACATACGACCACAATTTGAGAGTATGTGTGCGTGTTCACTACCTTAATTTTGCAAATCTTGTCGTTGTCCGAGGAAGATTCCCTCTTCTACTTCATGGAAAGGTTGCAAAATTTGGCAAAGTAGGAGTTAAGAAGCCACCAAGTAGCCAAGTGGACGAGGCCATAGTGGTAGCCGAGTCACTCATTGACATCAAGATGGAGCCTACCAAGTCCAAAGAAAGGAACGCCAAGAGGGGTGAGGGAGATCATGACAAGGACAATAGGAAAGGCATAGCCGAGATATAAAAGGGCAATGGCAAGGGGTTATCCCATAACGGACAGGGATCCAAGGGAAATGGCAAGGGGCGGGGAAAGGGTAGCAAGTACGTGTTAGTAAAACTTTAGAAGTGAAAAAACCAGAAAATAAAAAGAACAGAAATGGACAGAATTATGTTCCGAGCCCACAAGTTTCTTGTGTG
>MU717237.1:61015-114452 GCA_026770625.1 Nicotiana glauca | reverse complement strand
ACTGTTATGTGCTTGCCCTATAGTTTTCCTTCTAACCCTCACTTTGTGCATTATATTAGAAGATTTTTTAATCCTACTTATAAAGGTTGGCCTCGCGCAACCGTAAAGAGCGATATTTATAAATATAAACATGAATATAAACAATATTTGCGGTATTTGTTTACTCATATAAATTGTCGGATTTCTATTACTACTGATATTGGTAGAAGTAATAATGACTGTGATTATCTAACTGTTACAAGTCATTGGATAGATGAGGAGTGGATAATGCAAAAAGCGCATTATTGCTTATAGAATAATTAATTCACGTCACATAGGTAAGTTTATTGCTAACACTGTTGCAGATATTTGTAGATATTTTTGCATTAGAGATAAAATAATGACAATTTCTATGGATAATGCTTCTAGTAACACTAATGCTATAGGCTTGCTTACAACAACACTAAATCCTGCATTTAGTAATTATTTCCATGTTAGAAGTGTTTGTTATATTTACCATTTAATCGTCGGTGATGGTATGAGAATTTTAAATTTAGAAATTGAAAAGGTGAAAATGGCTCTTAATTGGCTTTTTTATTCAAACCGTAGAAGTAGACTTAGAGAGTATTTTAAAAAATGTGATGAATTTGGCCTTAGAAAAAGAAAGGTTCCTAAAGCTTGTCCGACTGGATGGAATTATATGTACGAAAGTTTAGTAGTTGCATATGAATATAGAAACCCAATTAATGCAACGTTTAATGCAAAAATTCTTATAGATTTTTTACACCAATTTCATCAAGCTACATCTGGGCAATATTATCCTACTATTTCAAACTGTTTAGTTTATATTACAACACTATGCGATTTGTTTGTTGATTTTTCAGAGGCTGGGGAAATTTATCAACTTGCTATAAATGTAATGAAAGAAAAGTTTAAAAAATATTTTTTTCCTATCCCCCTATTTATGGTGTTGTTGCCATGTTAAATCCTACCATGAAATTAGGAGGTCCTCACTTTTGGTATTCAAATATTTATAAGGCTTTAGATCTTTCAAATGAGGAAATTACGACACTAGCAGATGCAAAAGCCTCAATTAAAATAAATGCTCAAACAATTTATAATGCTTATCAACAAGCCTTAGATAATGCTAGGCCAAATGTTCCAACTCCTACTTCGTCTAGTTCACAATCATCTAAAAGACCCGCGGACCTAAAAATACTTAGTTCTTAGACGGAGTTTAGGAGCTCTCAAGGTGATAATATTGATGATACTTCACATCTAAATGAGCTTCAAGTTTATTTGTCGCAGGGCCTTGAAAAGGAGAATCCGAACGACACCTTTGATCTTTTGGAATGGTGGAAGGCCAGAGAAAAATATTTTCCGGTTCTTGCAAGGATGACTCGTGATATTTTATGTGTTCAAGCTTCAATAGTGGCATTAGAGAGCGCTTTCAGTCAAGCAAGACTTCAAATAGGTGATCATAGAGCGTCTATGAGGGAGAGCTTGGAAAAATCAGTACTCTTTAGAGATTGGATCCGCTCGGAAAGAAGAAATTTTGGACTTGTAGAATCACAACCGGAGATAGACGAAGCTTATGAAGAAATGTTAGCGGAACTTGCGGAGGATGCTGATTCGCCGGAAGCGGTGATGAACCAGTTTCTTTTCCGCCACCACCAATGGAACTTCCTCGGAACCTTGAAGGATTTAAGAAATTTGTTAGAGATACTATGTAGATTATGGTGTAACTTGTACTTTGGCACATCTTCTTTAGTTTTTCTTTCCTTTTAATGGTGGTATTAGCACCTTGTTGTGCTCATTCCATTGGGGGGAGGAAGACTAATAAAGATATTGCCATTTTTGTTAATGTCGTAATAATAAAAATTATAAGACATTCCCTTGAATATCTCTTTGCAATTTTTTGTGTGTTTAAATTTGAATATACTACATAATATATATACATACTATATATACTACATATATACATACTATATATATACATACTATAACACACACACACACACACACACACACACACACACACACATATATATATATATATATATATATATATTAAAAGAGGGGTTGTTCTGATGGTAAGCAACCTCCACTTCTAACCGAGAGGTTGTGAGTTCGAGTCTCCCCAAGAGTAAGGTGGGAAGTTCTTGCATGGAAGGACGCCGGGGGTCTATTTGGAAACAGCCTCTCTACTCTAGGGTAGGGGTAAGGTCTGCGTACACACTACCCTCCCCAGACCCCACTAAGTAGGATTATACCGGGTTGTTGTTGTTGTATACTACATATACACACACACATATATATATATATATATATATATATATATATATATATATGTATTTTGGTTAATTTACTTTTTAAATGCAAACTTTAATATATACATGTTATACATACTATACATATTATATATACTATATATATTTATATAGATATTTATAAGCAATTTATATTAGTATATACATATATACTTTACAAGAAATTGCCTTAGATAAAAAAATTAAAAAAAAATAGCCCGACACCAAATAGCCTGTTAGGCCCGTTGGTCTGGCCTATTTAGCCCGGGACCATGTGGGCTTAGGACCGTCGTGGGCCGGTTTCACCCATTGGGACCGTGAAGCCCGGGACCGCCAAAGCCCGGCCGGCCTAGGCCCGGGCTCGGCCCAGAATACAGCCTTATTTTTTTAGTTTTCGGGAATACCTTTAAGCAATTTTGAGCTAAAACGCAAGTAAGAGAAAGCAAATAGGCAGTCAAAATCCCTACTTATCAACTCTCCCAAACTTAAGCTTTTTCTTGTCCTCAAGCAAATAATGCATTTTCCAACTTCACTAGAAAAAGAGATATTTCAGCTAGCCTAAGGTGAATCAATTACACATCAACTGGGACCAACAATTACCCATAACATATATGAATTATCAACAATACCATGATATGACTTGCAACATGGTTACTGAAAGAAAAATGGCTTCGGCTCAAAGGGGTTGACTAGGGATATCATATTGGCATTCCATGGAAGATTTCAAATTTTAAATCAGATCAAGGAGATCCTACGGTCAATTCTCAAGCCAAGCTACACTTAAAATTTTGCCTAGACAAATATTCGGGCAAGTTCTAGAACATTAGCACGGGTACTTAGACTTGTAACTAAATATATCACCTCTCATGCATCTGGATTGCTAAAGAGAACAGATTCAAGGTCCCACAACAACCCTAGCTTAGATTGAGAATCACAAATGGCTCGATTTGAACCACTCAATGACTGCTTAAGTCAACACAATAGTCAAAAGAGTCACAAATACAGCCATTTTGTACCGACAACTTATCTTTAACCATACGATCATAGGTAAATGTGTTGGTACCAAGTGAAGCATGCTTGAGACCCCTTTTATTCATTACTACTATAGTTACCAAAACATAAAAGAAAACGGACTCAATCCCTTAAGAAGGTTGTCACGCCATCCATCGTTGAGAAAAGCCACACGGTTCACACATAATCCACCTTTGGAAAGAACCGTGAAATTAAGAAAACCAAAGGCTTAGTGTTCACTCAAAACGTAAAAAGAAGCAAGCATAGTAAAAAGAAGCTACTAAAGTAAATAAGAAGTTATACTACTAAAAAAATCAAATTAAAGAAGCTATGAAATAAACTATAGAAAGTGATATAAAAGAATGTACAAACTGAAGTCAAATGAATATATACATAAGGGAGAAGAATCTATATATAAGGGAAATGAATATTTACATCAAACGGAGAAAATATATACATACCAAAAGAAAATAAAGATGAAAGAAAATAGCATCAGAGTTATTACAACCCAAATGTCAAATAATCAAAATAGACCACCCCCAAATGAAAATAAGCATTGTTCCCAATGCTTAACACAAATAAGAACAGGGAAAGGGTAAAGAATTAAGAAATCTCCCTATGTGGTCTTGATGATAGGCTATAATTACTTATTTTAGTTGATTATTACAATCTAATTTACTGCACTTTAGTTGAGTTTGACCTTTAATCGCTAGTGTTTTGTACTAACAGTGTGTTTTATGCTTTGTAGGAGTGATTTCGAGCTATATAGATGTTATAAAATGAAATTAAGTGATTTGGAGCTTTGAATTCTGAGTAAGAGCTCAAGGAATTAAGCCGGGATCGGGTTCAGGGGTCAAATTTGATAATTAAGTATGAACAAAGACTCGAGGAGGTATATTGTACACTGTCTAGCAAAATAGACATAACTTTTTTTTCAGATATCCATTTGGGATACACAATATATAGTTGGAAAGCTAGCTAAAGAGCTACAACTTTAATGTTTTATGTTTTTCCAAATTCCAAAAGTAACATGGTTAAGATTGCGGTAGAAAGTTCACCGTGGTCGTCACCGCGGTCCACGCCGCGGCCGCGGCAGTCCAAACGTGAAATATTATCCTTTTTTGCGTAGAAGAAAGTATAAATGTTTAGGGCTGACCCTACTTGGTATATATACATGGAAAGATAGTATTTTTGGAGAGTTTGACATATTTTTGACACATATTTGACCTAAGGAGGCAGAGACACAATAAGAGCAAGGCGGGGAATTCTTCAACAAGGTTTTCCTTCCTCTTCTTATTTTTCATTGTTGGTTATGACTTTTGATATTGTAGTTTTACATACTATTATGAATAGATAATTTGTTATCTAAAGTTTTGGTAAAACCCGTTGGGGATGAATTGGTTGTTATATTAATATAGTTTTGAGCTGGTTGTTAATCTCTATTTGTTCAACTACGTCTTGATTTTGGTTAATTGAAAGGATCCTCAATTAGCCGCTCCTATTTATTATGTATCTGATTGAGAGAGACTGCATATTTAGGTAGTTGTTTGAACAACATCACTCCGGAGTATAGACGAGAGTCATAACCGAGAGTTTAGAGGTTGGATTAGAGATAACGATACCTCAGGTGCAATCTAAGTGAACTATAATGTGAATCTAGCTAGCGTATCTTGAGAGAGTACATCTAGTAAATTATTATAATTGCTTGAGAGAGATTTATGATAGCTGGAGAGTTCATGATTGATAGAGGCAACAAAGTCAAAGCTATAAGAAACATACAACTAAGGAAATAAACAACGGGGGAAACCATTACCTTAGACCTTTATTCCAATTGTTTACAATTCAAGCATAGCTAGTTTTCAGCTGTTTATTTATTTTCAATCTTGTCTTCTTGGTAATATTAAACAGATACAGCTAAGCTTTAGTTCTCTATGGGATTCGACTCCGGTCTTTTAGACCGGATTATTTTTGCAGCGACCGCTTATCCTTTTTAGTACTATAGTTGGGCGTGATCAAATTTTAGCGCTGTTGCCGGGGAACTAACGATATAGTTGTAGCTGTATATATTGCTAGGTTACGAGTTTTGAACTTTTATTTTTTTTTCTTTTGTTTTGTGTTTTTTTGTATGTTTTTTATAACTACCGATTTGAGAAACATGGCATCTTGGAATTATGGAAATTTAGGTGTAGATAATTCTACTTTTGATCTCCAAACATATTTTGAAGGAAACCACCTGTGGCAAAATTTTTAAAACGTTCCTAAGAGTGAGTTATGTGCACCAACTCAATTTTATTTGTGGAATGTGTGTGATGTCTGTGGTGGTAAAAATGGTCACCTTCATGGTTGTGCTTATATTTCTTATTTTCCCCCACCCCTTACTATGATGGTTCTACCTTTTCTTTTGAAATTAATAGGAACAAAGAACCAAGGAATGCGGACTTGAAGGAGATCAATGATATGCTAAAGTGCCTTTTGGAACAAAACAATGAGAAATAATTGCACATAGAAAGGCAAGAGGCAACTATTCGCAAGTTGGAGGCTCAATTGAGTCAAGTGGTTTTTAATGCTCAACAAGGCAATAATGAGGATAGTAGCCAATAAGAGCATGAATTTGAGGTGTTAATTGGGGAGGTCGGAGTAGAACATCAACAACCTAGCCAACCATAATTTGAGGATGTCAATGTTGAAGAAGTAAGACTAGAGCCAGCCAAAGACTTTGAGGATATAAATTTTGTTGACTCTAGTATCACTGATGTTGAGGATGTTGAAAGTCCTGAAGTTCATGTGTTTGAGTGCATTGGTCCACACTCCAAGAATTTTTCCACATTGTGTTTGGATGATGATATAGAAATAGAGTCATCCGAACCAACTGAAGAGTCAAGGAATGAGGAACAAGGTACATATATTCTGGAATTCTTCTTGCCAGAAAGTCAGGATTACATACCTCATACAAAGGCCAAGGAGTGCAAAATATTACATTATTTCCTTGGGCCAGTTAGATTCATTCCACCACCCCAAGAACATAATCATAAGCTTGAAGCAAAACTTGGGTTTCAATTCATAAGCTCGAGGCGGAGGCAAAAAATGATTCGCGTTATGCTGCGACGTTAAATCAAGCACTTGTTGGGAGGCAACCCACCTTTATTGCTTTCTTTTATTTATTTATTTATTTATTATATTATTTTTGTATTGTCAAATTTTGATTTTCTAGGAGCATGGAAAGGAAAGCGATTGGAAGGATGCAACAGCAAACCAAATGGTTGGAACTAATTGTGAGGTACCCGCACGAAGGACCAAGCTTGGGAGAAGTGTGAGTACCCCATGAGTTGTTAGTGCTTCGGCCTTTGGCCTACCAGGGAGTTTCTTTTACCCTCTTATTAGTATGGTGTGCATCGGGGACAATGCACAATTTAAAGTGTGGGGTGAGGTGATTTTCTGGGTGACATTCTATGCTATTTTAGTTGTGTTAGTTTAATTGAATAATTTTTTTTTAAATAGCAAAGGTTGGAATTTTCCCGATGATGGATCTATTAGACAATTTTCTTGAGGGATTTAAGTCTAAAGAAAAAATAAATAAAAAGATTTTTTTTTGTTTTAGGTAGTGTAGTAACTCCACCTTGGTTTTTCTTTGGGCCACGGTTCTTTTCCAAGGGTTTTATTTGAACCGGGTGTAGTTAGTTTTTTGGGGAGTAGGAGCCATTGTGTTATGTTTTGAATTGAAGCAATATCTCTTGACTTGGTTATGCCTTGAGAATAGTGAGTACTTTGGTTGTGACGCTTATGCTCAGTTTTTTACTCTTGTAGAAGTACCTTAAATTGTATTATCTTAACTTTGCTTAACTTCTTTGACTAGAGTGTCTATGAAACCAGTCCTAAGTGAATTATTTGCCATATATGTGTAAGGATTTGTTATATTTTGTGCATTGCATTTGATGCCTAGAACTTGTCCTGTGTGTTTGCAAAGCGAAATAGTAGTTTTGTTCAATCTTGGAAGTAATATAGGCGTTTCTTTGTTGAGCCGGATATGTATATTTTACCCACCTAATTGTTATGTATCGTAGTTAATCCCTTTGAGCCTGTAATCTTGTTTCTTGGCAACCACATTACAAGCCTTGCCCATTTGTTTGAATTAATTATCTATTTGAACAATTATAACCTCTCATGAGCACTTGAATTGTTATGAACTTTATAAAAGTTAAAGTGTGGGGTGGTTAGTTTGGTTTTTGAGTGGAACTAATTGAATAAGGAGAAATGTGCACTGTTTTGAAAAAGGAAGAGCCACTTGAATTGAAAAAAAAATTGGATTGTTGTGGAAAAAAAAAGTTCCTTGATAGGTGGTGGCTCTTGACATAAGTGTACTTAAAGAAGAATGGGGTAATTTATATTGATGTGAAGGTGGAGTTTTGGTTTGACATAAGTATGAGGTTTAAATGTTAAAGTATATGTATTAAAGTGCTTAGGGAGGTGTAGTAACTCTTATATCTAAATGTATCCTACCCGTCCCACAGCCTACATTACAACCAAATAAATTCCTAATTGATCCTAGATTTAATGAGCTCGATTAGTAGAGTAGTACACTACGGGCAAGCTTATGGTGCATCTTTTGTGGCATATGAATGTTTTTCTAAGAGTGAGTGAATTATTTCTATCTTGAGTTCCTAAGTGTTCTTAAATTTTGTTGTGTGGAACTACTCTCTTTTGTTGTGTGAGGGCACTTGATTCATGAAGGAAAGGTAATGTCAGTAACCTCTATGTTAGAGTAAGTAGGAGAGTTGTGAATAATGCGTGGTACTTGTGAGTCAAATCTTGAGGTGAAGATGTTACGCTTTTGTGCTTATTTTAAATACACTTGGTGTGTTGTGTTAGGAGAATTGTTTAAAAAGGTCGTGTCTATAAAAAAAAGTGTAGTTTGATTGCTCAAGAATGAGCAATGGTTTAAGTGTGTGATGTTAATGATAGGCTATAATTACGTATTTTAGTCGATTATTACACTCTAATTTACTGCACTTTAGTTGAGTTTGTGCTTTAATCGCTAGTGTTTTGCACTAACAGTGTGTTTTATGCCTTGTAGGAGTGATTCCGAACTATATAGATGTTATAAAATGAAATTAAGTGATTTGGAGCATTGAAGTCTGAGTAAGAGCTCAAGGAATTAAGTCGGGATCGGGTTTAGGGGTCAAATTTGATAATTAAGTACGAACGAAGACTCGAGGAGGCATATTGCGCACTGTCTAGTAAAATAGACATAACATTTTTCTCAGATATATATTTAGGCTCCACAATATATGGTTGGAAAGCTAACTCAAAGGGTTACAACTTTCACGTTTTATGTTTTTCCAAATTCCAAAAGGAACAGGGTGAACAATGCGGTAAAAGTTCACCGCGGTCGTCACCGCGGTCCGCGCCGCGGTTTGAGGCAGTGCCTTCCGCAGTCGTCACTGCGGTCCATGCCGCGGCTGCGGCAGTCTAGACATGAAATATTGTCCTTTTTCATATAGAAGAAGGTATAATTGTTTGGGCCCGACCCTACTTGGTATATATACATGGAAAAACGGTATTTTTGGAGAGTTTGACATAGTTTTGACACATATTTGACCTAAGGAGGCAGAGACACAATAAGAGCAAGGCGGGAAATTCTTCAACAAGTTTTTCCTTCCTCTTTTTATTTTTTATTGTTGGTTATGACTTTTGATATTGTAGCTTTACATACTATTATGAATAGCTAATTTGTTATCTGAGGTTTTGGTGAAACTCGTTGGGGATGAATTGATTGTTATATTAATATAGTTTTGAGCTGGTTGTTAATCTCTATTTGTTCAACTACGTCTTGATTTTGGTTAATTAAAAGGATCCTCAATTAGCCGTTCCTATTTTTATGTATCTGCTTGAGAGAGAGTGCATATTTAGGTAGTTGTTTGAACAACATCACTCCCAGAGTATAGACGAGAGTCATAACCGAGGGTTTCGAGGTTGGATTAGAGATAATGATACCTCGGGTGCAATCTAAGTGAACTATAATATGAATCTAGCTAGCGTATCTTGAGAGAGTGCGTCTAGTAAATTATCACAATTGCTTGAGAAAGATTTATGATAGCTGGAGAGTTCATGATTGATAGAGGAAACTAAGTCAAAACTATAAGAAACATACAACTAAGGAGATCAACAACGGGGGAAACCATTACCTTAGACCTTTATTCCAATTGTTTACAATTCAAGCATAGTTAGTTTTCAGTTGTTTATTTATTTTCAATCTTGTCTTCTTGGTAATATTAAACAGATACAGCTAAGCCTAAGTTCTCTATGGGATTCAACTCTGGACTTTTAGACCGGATTATTTTTGCAGCTACCGATTATCCTTTTTAGGACTAGAGTTGGGCGTGATCAGGTCTCAGTCTACATAGGATCATCAGCAACCTCAGCCTCAAGTTGTATCTCATCATCAACCGCCTGAGGCACAACTGGGTTGCTGAGCATTTGGATCATCTCCTCAGCAGTGTGGGAAGTGGCAACCGGATCCTCAGACTAGTTGGTTGCTGCCTCTGGTGTTGTCTGTGCTGTTTGTACTACCTGTGCTGCCGGGGTGCTGTCTCCATAAGCATGTCAATGGTAGATCACCAGCGGATGTAATCTTCTCAATCTCTTTTCTTAGCTTATCCACCGATTCATTTGATGTTTGAGATCTCCACATCTTCTTGACCTGTTTGCCCAAATCCTTAATAACTTTCCCCGGTGTATCCACTTTATCCATGTTAAAACCTTCTGGTCAGCAATAATCTTCTTCAATGCTTCCTCCATTGACGGAGGTACTTGTGGCTCTCTTGGGGCTGAGGACTGTGCTGCAATAGCACTGGATATATCAGTCAGCTTTGTAGTAGCTACCCGCATCCAGTTGTTAAGACTCGCCAATGTCTAGGAGACTCATAGCATAGTTTGAGGATAAGTAGAGAAAGCTAGCACTGGTAATGGTACTGCTAATCTAGCAGACGCTGGTGGACAGGAGGACGAAGATGGTGGCATGGCTGCTGTCTCGGTAGAAGTATCGGTTGCTGTGGAAGGCTCGATAGCTGAATCAGTAACTACTATTACTGGCTCCTCAGACTGGCCAGCAGAGGTAGTAGCTTTACCCTTGAACTTCGAGTTGTCAGCTCCTTAGAGGTGGTACCATGAGAAATGCTTCTTGGGCTTCACCTTGGTATCATAATGCTTCGGCTCTACACCTTAATCCTTGAAGTATTCGGTGAGGAAGTTCCGGTATGGATAAAATCTCTCATCCTTCTGGACAACTAAAGAGATGTTGGTGGACATGATGGCACCAACATTTATCGGATATCCTGCCATAATTGAAGCCACCAAGACTACACGGGGAAGTGGGAGCATGTTTTCATTGAGGAATAGGTCAATGCGGCTACACACACATGTTTTCCACCCTTTTACTTCAAAGTTTAGGGTGGCCCGAATAATTGGAACCCCTGCTGTGAGCCACAGATTTATTGACACTGAATCTCAGCTAGCCAGGGGCTGCATCACCCATAGCTAGCTTCTCCAAATACTGCACTGCTTCCACTTCTTCAAACCCCACATATTTGTTCATTGCACCAAAGTCAAAGCAGATCTTCCTATTCCGCACTTTTGTCACCTTTGTTCCCTGTTTGATGGGAACAACATTTGAGCAAAACTCCTAGACCAGGTACTCATTTGCATCTAGGACACAGTTGGTGAACCATTTCCAACCTTTCCACTCGTGAAATTGCCTAAGGACATTGGGGTTGTGCTTGTTCAATTCTTTCACTATGAATTGTCGCTCAAGAGTGAGCGAGCTCTGTGGCCACCATTCCCTAAACTTTGCGAAGGCATTGGTATTGACAAATCTGTCCTCCCATATCTTCAGCCTCCTTGATCTTTCTAACCTCGGCATTGCAGTATCTCCCCCTTGATCGACTCCAACCCTATACCACTATAAAATAGCAAGAGTGGTCGATGCAGCTTTTACCCGAAAGGTCGGGATCGATATCCACAAGGAGCTACTATTGGTTGGGAATTGAGTTTCTATCCAATCTAGCTATGTGTGTTGTTCTTAATTTCACTTCTTACCATGTTTTGTTTTATTTCTATTCTACTCTTCTGCTAATGAATGATGAAAGTAATCTAAGTATAATGTTTTTGTAAGGGTTTTCTCAATTAATAAATAGCACTAGGGAAGTGACTTACAACTAGGCGAGTACCTAATGGGGTCTAAAAGTTAAGACAAGATTGTTATATTTGGGATCATGATATAACCTTTGCACATAACTACTCACTCTATACCTCTTGGTAGTTTGAGTGACTTTGCCCTAATTGACTTTTTCAAGCCCAATTGGGTGTTCAAACAATGCCAAAAAAATTAGCTTAAGTCGGGGTATTACTCTCTCTAGGTTTAACCCTATAATTGGGACTATCAATCTTTTGAATGCACCCCAATTCCTTATTAGCCTGAATTTCCTAGACTTAGTCCCTCTTTCTCAAGAAGAGTCTAAGTCATATGGCACGAATCGGTGTTTGCAACCACCAATTCAACAATTAAAGCATGATTCAAGCTGAATATCAAAAATCCATAAACAATTAAGCCCTAAAATTGAAGAGCCATTAAATAACCACACTAGGGTTGGGTTACAACCCTAGCTAATGGGTTTAGCTACTCATAATCAAGGTAGAAATAAAAGATGGAGATGAAATATAAGCCATAAAAAGTAATTACAAAAGTAAAATCTAAGATTAATTGCTAAAGATGCTCTAAAATTACTCTAAGAAGTAAAATATGACTGTTCACGTGCTCCTCAAAACAAAAGCTGCCCTAAAAATGTGAAAAAGAACTATTTATACACAGTTGACATTCCAGGACAAAAATACCCCTACAGAGGTTTCGATGTCAGCAGAATACTAAACGCCTCAGCGCTTGAACTTTCGCGGCCATGCAAAAGCAAGTGTGGATCACGTTTCTTCAACTTTAGACTGGGACTGGGTTTGGGCTAGGTTCTGCAAACGGTGTAAAAGAGCCGCCTCAGCGCTGTCTTCAACCGCGGCCGCGTAATATGTTCATGGACCATGCTCTTCATTCGAGCTCAAAATTCCAATCCTCTAAATCTCTTATTTTTCCCTCAGCGGAATTATCATCGCGGCCGCATCAATTATTCCGCTGCCATGCTATTTCACCACTATTTCACCGCGATCATCGGTATCTATTGTACCCCAAAAATGCCTCTCTGAATCTCAATTCCGTTATTAGCATAATTGTGGCCGCCCCAGCGGTGGACCTTCCACGGCTGCCCTTTTCCTCTGCTATTAGCGGTTTTATCTCAGCTTTGAACTTGTGCAGGTTTTACTCCTTTATGAGATGGTTATGACTTTCTTGCTTCATTTTGACCAAACAATGCAATCAAGCACAATAATTTAGTTTTCGGGAATACTTTTACATATTTTTTATCCAAAACCTAAGCAAAAAGGAGCATAAGATTGGCTAGAATCCCTAGTTATCAACTCCCTCAAACTTAAGATTTTGTTTTTTCTTAAGAAAACTAAGAAATTCCCACCTCCTCAAGATAAAAGAAAGGAAAATTTAGTTGTTCTAAGGTGACTTCAGTAGGCATCACTTGGGACTAACAATTACCTTTAACTCAAATGCATTATTAACAGACACATAACCTTTTAGTACGATAGTCCTAGTGCGACATAAAAGCATCAAGAGTTGACTTAACTTATCAAGGAAACTCTTTCTACTGCATAGGTCATTGTGGAACCCAAACTCATGCTCCTCTGCTCTCCATAAGCAAATCTCACTTTAGATTGTAGCACTTAGAATAAGGATTGAGAAAAAGACACTCATCTCTCTCAAAGGAAGGTCACAAATACGGCTCTAAGTACCATAAGCTTGCCCCTTATGTGAATCACCACTAATGTAAGCTCACTCAACTCGAAATGATATAGGCCTTTTGCGGGAATGTAATGAAGGCTTTTGGTTCAAGGTTGGATATATCGGTCTATGAAGGTTTTATCTTTCCTTAAGCACTTCATTTTCTTCATTTCGGCTCATATTTTCTTGACTCTTTGAGTCATTTTCTTCTTCCCTAGGGGACTAGAGAGACACACTGTCACTCTTTATTGTTCATGTGAATCCTTTTTCTCCTTTATGATTATTCCAAGCCTTTCATCATTGCTTTTATTGAATCCCTTCATTTTTCTACATTGTTCACTTTCTTTTTGACTTTTTTGCTTTTCTTTCTCTTTCTTTTTTTTCCTTCACTTTTCTTCATTTTGTACCTTTTATCACTTTTGCATTCCTCGTCTCTCCTCCCAAACTTATACTTTTTTCAATTGTGCTAAGGAAAGATTGGGTGCCAAAAGAGGATCATTTTAGAACTGATAAAGGTTTGTATCATGGTTATTGAAAGAACAAAGGCTATGGCTCAATGGGGTTGACTAGGGATAACATATTTGGTGGGCTATAGATGTTTTCAAATCTTAATTTGAATCAAGGAGAGCCTATAATCATCTCTCAAGTCAAGCTACACTTAGAATTTCGCCTTGACAAACATTCAGGGCAAGTTCTAGACTTATTGGCACGAGACTTGGACTTGCAAATCAATACCTCACCTCACAAACTTTTGGACTACTAAAGAGACAGAGTCGAGGGACACAACAACCATAGCTAAGATTGAGCAAAACAAATGGCACCAAGAAGCCACTTGATGATTGTTTAGTCAACACAAGAGTCTAAAGGTCACAACTATCACCATTCCTTGCAGATCAGTTTGTTTCTAACCATAAGGTCAAGGGTAAATGTGCTAGGCCCAAGTGAAGCTTTTCCTGAGTCACTTTTATTAATTACTATTATTTACACACACAAAAAAAAGACTCAAACCCTTAAGAAAGTTGTCATTCCATCCATCATCGGGAAGAGCCACTCGGTTCACACAAACTCCACCCTTGGAAATACCTGTGGCATTAAGAAAACCAAAGGCTTATTGATCACGAAAACTTGTAGAAGTAAGAAGCTACAACTACAAAAGAATCTACTAAATTAAATAAGAAGTTATGCTATTAAGGAAAAATGCAAAAGAAGTTATAAAGTAAAATGAATATGTACAATAGGGGATTGAGACGAATATACATAAAGGGAAATGAATATATACACGAAAAGGTAACTTTATATACACACCGAATTGAAAAGTAACAAAAGGTGAAAAAATAAATGGTAAAGTTATATACATACCAAAAGTGAAAAATAACAATAACGAAAAATAAGTATCATATTTATATTCCAGTCATCAAATCAAAAATAGGACCACCCCCCAAATGAAAACCAACATTGTCCTCAATGTTAAAGCAAAAATAAGATCAAAGAGGGGTTAGAGAGTAAAGAAAACTCCCTATGTGATCTACATCGGATCCTGCACATTAGTGGGGTCAGCTCCCTCTGGGTCCTGTGGCTGGACTGAGTCACCTCCCTCAAGGTCCTCCAGATTAGTCTCCAAGTCATCAATCTCTGTAGTATGTTCCAAGGGTTGGGCTATTCACCCATTAAAGCGGTACGTGAGCTGGGTTCAGAACGTCGTGAGACAGTTCGGTCCATATCCGGTATGGGCGTTAGAGCATTGAGAGGACCCTTCTCCTCACGGGTTCTCTATCACCCTCCTGCTCTGGTGCTTGTGATGCCTGAGCTGTTGGGGCTTACTCCTCCAATAGTAGGTCCAATTGGATGTCTCCAGCTGATCTAATCTTCTTAACCTCCCTGCTCAGCAGCTTCACTGACTCCTTTGAAGCCCGAGTCATCTTCAGTTTCTTTGTTTGCTTGCCCTGGTCCTTAATTGTTTTTCCTTGAGCCTCTAAAGCATCCATGAATATCTTATGGTTATCCAGGAGCTTCTTCTGGTTGTCCAGAAGCTCGTTTAGTGATTACTCCATTGAAGTTGGCACCTAGGGTTGTACCAGAGCTAACTGAGCTGCCACTATGCTGGATACAATAGACAGCTTTGAAGTAGCTGCCTACATCCAGTTGTTGATGGTGGATTAAGTCTGGTTAACCCTCAGTGCAGTAAGAGGGTATACTGATGAAGAAGGCATCAAAGAAGGCATAGAAGTAGATGGTCCGGAAGGAGGATGTGGTATAGCAGTGGGAAGCTCAGAACTAGTGGCCACCACCCTTGGCTCTTCTGACTGATCAGTGGAAGTGGAGGCTTTTCCCTTGGACTTGGGGTTGTTAGAACCATGAAGTTCGTACCAGGATAATGGTTTCTTTGGTTTCACCTTGGTGTTAAAGTCTCTTTTTTTTTTACTTCCTGATCCTCTAGGTACATGGTGAGGAAGTTCAGAAATGGTTACGAGCTCTCATTCTTGTTAACCACTTTGGTGATCACCATAGACATAATATTCCCGATGTTGATCGGGTACCCCACCATGATGGCCCCCCATAATAATAACTCGGGAGACCAGAATATCATTGTCATGAGTAGTGGGGTCTAACCGGCTGCACAAAAAAGTCTCCTAACCCTTGGCTTCGAAGCTCAAAGTCTTCCTGTAAATGGGGACCCCAGGTGTCAACCAAGCTGGAGTAGTCCCTGGGACAGCAATCAATGATTCCATCCACGGGCGGGCTAACTCATCGATAGTACCTTTTCTAAATAAAAGGACACATCTTTATCATTGAATCCAGCATAGTCGTTCAAGGTCTTGCCATCAAACTTGATTTTCTTGTTCCGAACTTTGGTAAAAAATGTGCCCTTTTTGATGTGGGCGACATTGGCATAAAACTCCTTGACCAAGTGTTCATTGGCATCGGTAGGTTGCTGGCGAAAAAGTAGTCGCGATGTGGAAGAGGTTTGCTGACCGCGAAAAAGACAATGCGGACGCAGATGAAACTTCAGAGAGGTCTCATTTTGGGACTTTTCAAGTCTGTATCCACTACCAAATTATGCCCCCGCGAAAAGCTGCCGCTGACCGCAAAATTTTGAGCGCGTTCCAATTACAGACTTAGCCAAATATTTCTAGTGTTGTCTTGCACTGCATTAAACATTCCTACACACATCTCACAATCAGTTAGTCCAAAGCAAATCCTACACTAAGAAAAAAATCAAAAAGAAAGAAAAACAACAATGTTCCTCCCAAGAAGCGCCTGAATTAATGTCGCTGCACGATGCAGGTTACCGTCAATCACTTGAGATGAATCATTTCCACCACGTGGATGTCATCAAACTTGCCAAGATTGTGCTTCACTCGATGCCCATTAACTCGGAAGATTTCACCATTTTCGTTTTTCAAATCAAGAGCACCAAACGGAGTTACATGCACCACTTCAAAAGGGCCACTCCATTATGACTTGAGCTTTCCCGGAAACAGTCGTAACCAAGAATTGAATAGAAAAACCAAATCACCCTCCTTGAATTCCTTGCTTTGGGAATACTTGTCATGTAAGTGCTTCATCTTGTCCTTATACAAGGACGAGCTGGAATAGGCATGGAACCTAAACTCATCAAGTTCATTGAGCTGCTCTACCTGGAGATTTGCTGCAACATCCCACTCAACATTTAACTTCTTTAGCGCCCACATGGACTTATGCTCTAACTCAGCCAGAAGATGGCACGTTTTCCCAAATATCAACCGGTACGGAGACATACCAACTGGAGTCTTGTAAGCAGTCCTGTAAGCCTACAAAGCATCATCTAGTTTCTTTGACCATTCAGTCCTATTTGCATTGACAATTTTTGACAATATGCTCTTTATCTACCTGTTGGAGACCTCAACTTGCCCATTAGCCTGGGGATGATAAGGGGTTGACACTTTATGATTGACACCATACTTGGAAAGTAAAGTATCGATGGACTTGTTGCAAAAATGAGAACCCCCATCACCGATGATTGCCCTAGGAGTGCCAAACCTTGTAAAAATATTTTTCTTCAAGAAATCCACTACACTCCGCGCCTCATTGTTAGTCAAAGCCAAGGCTTCAACCCACTTGGAAACATAATCAACAGCAACTAGAATGTACGTGTTACCACACGAACTCACAAAAGGTCCCATGAAGTCAATGCCCCATCTAAGAATATGATTTTTGCCCTATACGAAATACTCCAATAAAATCTGAAGAAAATAGATTTTTTATTAATTATTTGCCATTTTATAGGATTTTCTTTTAATTGTTTGCATTTTGTCCACGTTTAATTTTTCCTTTAATCATGAAAAAATACCAAAAATATCACGCATGGCATTTAGGCTTTATTTTTATATTTTTTTAGGATTAATCGGTAGTTACTTATTTTATAAAAAATTAAAAATCACAAAAAATGCTTCATTTTTACACTTTTTCCTTTTATTGATTTTTTCTCTTCTAATTTAGGATTAAGTTATTTGTATAATTTTAATAATTAGCTAATTAGTTTAATTAAAAATTTTAGATAATTTCAAAATTTTAATTTGTAGGATTAAAATTAAAAGAAAAAGAAAAAGAAAAAAAATTACAAAATAAAAGAAAGAATTGGAAAAGAAAGGTTTGCCTTGTGAAATTGGGCAAAAATTAATGCTGAGCCCAAAGCATATACCCAAATCTGTCCAAACCCAATAACCCACTCAAAGCCTAATCTCCCTACCCAAATACCCACTACCCTTTGCCTTAATCCCTCACATAAAAGGGGAGCTAAGGCACAAAAAGAGATCAGACCTAGAAGACAATTAGAGAGACCCTTTTCTTTCATAGAGAGACGACGCAGGAGCTCCCTGCTTCTTCTCGAGCTTTTCTCAAAAACCACAAAAATCGGACACTCTAACCTTGCAAAACACAGTACCGTTTCCTCCATCTTCTTCCTCACATCTCCATCCTCAATAAAAGGATCCTAGAGCCCACCATTCCCTCTCTTCTTTTCTCTTTACCCATCTTCATCTCACTATCATTTCACACACACAAATCCATCATCTATTATCTTCAAAACACACACAAAAAAAAAAGAAAGCAGGTCCGAAATCGAAGCTCTGAACCTTAGTTTAGCTCTTTTATTTTCCATTTTTGGTGTATTAAGGAGCTCAACAAGCAGAAACAGCAGTGAAATCACAGCTTCTCGGTAGTCCCAGCTACCAAAACTTCCAGAACTACACTGACCTGATTCCTTTATAGCCAAGGATATGCAGGCAACCTTTGAAGCAGGGTTCGGTCAGGCGTTTTTCAAAAATGCTTCTCATGGAGTTTCAAACGCGGAAAAATTCCTCATATTGCTTACTTTATCTTTGCCCGAAAACTCTTCATGTTTCCATGCAAAGAGGGGCAGCTGTAAGCACGTGATTTTTGCCCTATACAAAATACTCTAATAAAATCCCAAGAAAATAGATTTTTTGTTATTTATTTTCCATTTTATAGGATATTGTAAGATTTTTATTTAACTGTTTGCATTTTGCGCACGTTTAATTTTTACTTTAATCATGAAAAATACCAAAAATATCACGTATGACATTTAGGCTTTATTTTTATATTTTTTTTAGGATTAATCGGTAGTTACTTATTTTATAAATAATTGAAAATCACAAAAAATGCTTCATTTTTATACTTTTTCCTTTTATTGATTTTTTCTCTTCTAATTTAGGATTAAGTGATTTTTATAATTTTTATAATTAGCTAATTAGTTTAATTTCACATTTTGGATAATTTCAGATTTTTAATTTGTAGGATTATAATTAAAAGAAAAAGGAAAATTACAAAATAAAAGAAAGAATTGGAAAAGAAAGGTTTGCCTTGTGAAATTGGGCCAAAATTAATGCTGAGCCCAAAGCCTATACCCAAATCTGTCCAAATCCAATAACCCACTCAAAGCCCAATCTTCCTACCCAAATACCCATTACCCTTTGCCCTAATCCCTCACATAAAAGGGGAGCTAAGGCACAAAAAGAGATCAGACCTGGAAGACAATTAGAGAGACCCCTTTCTTTCATAGAGAAACGGCGCAGTAGCTCCCTGCTTCTTCTCGAGCATTTCTCAAAAACCACAAAAATCGGACACTCTAACCTTGCAAAACACAGTACCGTTTCCTCCATATTCTTCCTCACATCTCCATCTTCAATAAAAGGATCCTAGAGCCCACCATTCCCTCTATTCTTTTTTCTTTACCCATCTTCATCTCACTATCATTTCACACACACAAATCCATCATCTATTATCTTCAAAACAAACACAAAAACAAAAGAAAGCAGGTTCAAAATCGAAGCTCTGAACCTTAGTTTAGCTATTGTATTTTCCATTTTTGGTGTAATAAGGAGCTCAACAAGCAGAAACAACAGCAACAACAGTGAAATCACAGCTTATCGGTAGTCCCAGCTACCAAAACTTCCATAACTACACTGACCTGATTCATTTATAGTCAAGGATATGCAGGCAACCTTTGAAGCAGGATTGGGTCAAGCTTTTTTCAAAAATGTTTCTCATAGAGTTTCAAACTGGGAAAAATTCATCATATTGCTTACTTTATCTTTGCCCGAAAACTCTTCATGTTTCCGAGCAAAGAGGGGCAGCTGTAAGCACCTTATTTTTTTTCTATATGAAATACTCCAATAAAATTCCAAGAAAATAGATTTTTTGTTAATTATTTGCCATTTTATAGGATATTGTAGGATTTTCATTTAACTGTTTGCATTTTGCGCACATTTAATTTTTACTTTGATCATGAAAAATACCAAAAATATCACGTATGACATTTAGGATTTATTTTTATATTTTTTTAGGAATAATCGGTAGTTATTTATTTTATAAAAAATTGACAATCACAAAAAATGCTTCATTTTTAAAATTTTTCCTTTTATTGATTTTTTCTCTTTTAATTTAGGATTAAGTTATTTTTATAATTTTTATAATTAGCTAATTAGTTTAATTTCACATTTTGGATAATTTCAAAATTATAGTTTGTAGGATTATAACTTAAAAAAAGGAAAAATAACAAAATAAAAGAAAGAATTGAAAAAGAAAGGTTTGTCTTGGGAAATTGGGCCAAAATTAATGCTGAGCCCAAAGTCTATACCCAAATCTGCCCAAACCCAATAACCCGCTCAAAGCCCAATCTTCCAACCCAAATACCCATTACCCTTTGCCCTAATCCTTCACATAAAAGTGGAGCTAAGGCATAAAAAGAGATCAAACCTAGAAGACAATTAGAGAGACCCCTTTCTTTGATAGAGAAACGACACAGTAGCTCCCTGCTTCTTCTCAAGCTTTTCTCAAAAACCACAAAAATCGGACACTCTAACCTTGCAAAACACAGTACCGGTTCCTCCATCTTCTTCCTCACATCTCCATCTTCAATAAAAGGATCCTAGAGCCCACCATTCCCTCTCTTCTTTTCTCTTTACCCATCTTCATCTCACTATCATTTCACACACATAAATCCATCATCTATTATCTTCAAAACACACACAAAAACAAAAAAAAGCATGTTCAAAATCGAAGCTCTGAACCTTAGTTTAGCTCTTTTATTTTCCATTTTTGGTGTAATAAGGAGCTCAACAAGCAGAAACAGCAGCAACAACAGTGGAATCACAGCTTCTCGGTAGTCCCAGCTACCAAAACTTCCAGAACTACACTGACCTGATTCCTTTATAGCCAAGGATATGCAGACAACCTTTAAAGCAGGGTTCGGTCAGGCTTTTTTCAAAAATTCTTGTCATGGAGTTTCAAAAGGGAAAAAATTCCTCATATTGCTTACTTTATCTTTGCCCGAAAACTCTTCATGTTTCCATGCAAAGAGGGGCAGCTGTAAGCACGTAATTTTTGCCCTATACAAAATACTTCAATAAAATCCCAAGAAAATAGATTTTTTGTTAATTATTTGCCATTTTATAGGATATTGTAAGATTTTTATTTAACTGTTTGCATTTTGCGCACGTTTAATTTTTATTTTAATCATGAAAAATACCAAAAATATCACGTATGATATTTAGGCTTTATTTTTATATTTTTTTTAGGATTAATCGGTAGTTACTTATTTTATAAAAAATTGAAAATCACAAAAAATGCTTCATTTTTATACTTTTTCCTTTTATTGATTTTTTCTCTTCTAATTTAGGATTAAGTGATTTTTATAATTTTTATAATTAGCTAATTAGTTTAATTTCACATTTTGGATAATTTCAGATTTTTAATTTGTAGGATTATAATTAAAAGAAAAAGGAAAATTACAAAATAAAAGAAAGAATTGGAAAAGAAAGGTTTGCCTTGTGAAATTGGGCCAAAATTAATGCTGCTCAAAGCCTATACCCAAATCTGTCCAAACCCCAATAACCCACTCAAAGCCCAATCTCCCTACCCAAATACCCATTACCCTTTGCCCTAATCCCTCACATAAAAGGGGAACTAAGGCACAAAAAGACATCAGACCTGGAAGACAATTAGAGAGACC
The DNA here is from genome assembly GCA_026770625.1 of Nicotiana glauca. Lineage (NCBI taxonomy): Eukaryota > Viridiplantae > Streptophyta > Magnoliopsida > Solanales > Solanaceae > Nicotiana > Nicotiana glauca. The sequence goes on along the minus strand of MU717237.1, from coordinate 92,755 downwards.
CCTTTCTTTCATAGAGAAACGGCGCAGTAGCTCCCTGCTTCTTCTCAAGCTTTTCTCAAAAACCACAAAAATGGGACACTCTAACCTTGCAAAACACAGTACCGTTTCCTCCATCTTCTTCCTCACATCTCCATCTTCAATAAAAGGATCCAAGAGCCCACCATTCCCTCTCTTCTTTTCTCTTTACCCATCTTCATCTCACTATCATTTCACACACACAAATCCATCATCTATTATCTTCAAAACACACATAAAAACAAAAGAAAGCAGGTTCAAAATCGAAGCTCTGAACCTTAGTTTAGCTCTTTTATTTTTCATTTTTGGTGTAATAAGGAGCTCAACAAGTAGAAACAATAGCAACAACAGTGAAATCACAGCTTATCGGTAGTCCCAGCTACCAAAACTTCTGGAACTACACTGACCTGATTCCTTTATAGCCAAGGATATGCAGGCAACCTTTGAAGCAGGGTTCGGTCAAGCTTTTTTTAAAAATGCTTCTCATGGAGTTTCAAACGGGGAAAAATTCATCATATTGCTTACTTTATCTTTGCCCGAAAACTTTTCATGTTTCCGAGCAAAGAGGGGCAGCTGTAAGCACCTGATTTTTTTCCTATTTGAAATACTCCAATTAAATTCCAAGAAAATAGATTTTTTGTTAATTATTTGCCATTTTATAGGATATTGTAGGATTTTTATTTAACTGTTTGCATTTTGCGCACGTTTAATTTTTTAATTTATTCATGAAAAATACCAAAAATATCACGTATGACATTTAGGATTTATTTTTATATTTTTTAGGATTAATCGGTAGTTACTTATTTTATAAAAAATTGACAATCACAAAAAATGCTTCATTTTTAAAATTTTTCCTTTTATTGATTTTTTCTCTTTTAATTTAGGATTAAGTAGTTTTTATAATTTTTATAATTAGCTAATTAATTTAATTTTACATTTTGGATAATTTCAAAATTATAGTTTGTAGGATTATAATTTAAAAAAAGGAAAAATAACAAAATAAAAGAAAGAATTGGAAAAGAAAGGTTTGTCTTGAGAAATTGGGCCAAAATTAATGCTGAGCCCAAAGCCTATACCCAAATCTGCCCAAATCCAATAACTCACTCAAAGCCCAATCTTCCAACCCAAATACCCATTACCCTTTGTCCTAATCCTTCACATAAAGGGGGAGCTAAGGCATAAAAAGAGATCAGACCCCTTTCTTTGATAGAGAAACGACACAGTAGCTCCCTGCTTCTTCTCAAGCTTTTCTCAATAACCACAAAAATCGGACACTCTAACCGTGCAAAACACAGTACCGGTTCCTCCATCTTCCTCCTCACTTCTCCATATTCTATAAAAGGATCCTAGAGCCCACCATTCCCTCTCTTCTTTTCTCTTTACCCATCTTCATCTCACTATCATTTCACACACACAAATCCATCATCTATTATCTTCAAAACACACACTAAAACAAAAGAAAGCAGGTCTGAAATCGAAGCTCTGAACCTTAGTTCGAAAAACAGGAAAATTTAAAGAAAAATGGTAGAATCAAAAGGGGTCAAACTACAAAGCGATCTTTGCAAATTATTTGAAGGTGTAGCTCTTGATCTTTCCAAATTTCTGAGTTTTTAAATGCAGTTTCGACCAGAAGAAGTCGATGATTTTTGCTGTTTCCGGGATTGCTGGGCTCCATTCGAGTTCATACCTACTCTTAGTCGGTTTATACGAATTTTCTTTGTTTAACCAGGTTAGTTTGAAACTCCTCTGTATTATGCTGTCTAAAAAATGGTTAAGCAATTGAGTTCTTGCTTAAATTTGAAGATTTGCTCTCCCTGATGCGTGATTATTCTCGTGTATAATGAATGCTGAATCTTCGGGTTATTAATGATTTCTTATTTACTGTGACTTGGCGTTTGTCTCCATTTTTAGCCAAAATGTTGCGTCATATTGTTGCAATATATTTCTTGTCCTAATAATCTTCAAGTGTTAGTGAATACTGAGGGTCTGCATTCATTATACAAATGTGTTCTGTTGATTTTCTTGGAAAGATGCGCAAGTTTCTATGTGTTTGTCACGCCTCCATTAATTGAGTTAGGTTGTCTTGTAGCTAATTAGAGGTTTAATTTCGTGACTGCTGAAGTATACTTAGAGCTTTGCATTCGATGGTTCATTTGAGTGGGTTGTGATTGTTTTAAAGAACAGAACAGTTAGGAGCTCTCGATAAAGGAAAATACTAGAGGGATATGGTCCTCCTCCCTACGCAGCAAATAAGAACACAAGAATCAAAGTTGGGAATATCTCGGACCTTTGGCGAAGCTTTTACTGTAAATTGTATATTTTGAACCTAAATACAATGGTCTGATGAAGAAATATGAACTTTTTGCCACTTATGAAAAAGACTATCCACACAGTATTAAGTAAGCTTGTAAAATCACCAAAGGGGCAAATTCTTTCCTAGATAATCCCTCGTCCAATTGAGATATCTCATTTGTATGCTGATGTTTCTTTGCATAAGGAATTTCCTTCATCAAGCTTTCTCTCAATTTTATAACTTGATCAATGTTAGTGCTGATTTTGCTGGTTAGGTCCGTAACGAAGTGTTATTGGCATGTATTTGGAGTGTATGCTTTATATTGACTTTGCTGATTCACATTTTTTTTATCCATAACTCAAGGCCTTACAATAATCTCGAAGTAGCTTAGAAAAGAAAAATTATGAACATCCGTGGTTTGCTTTAGTTGAATATATTCTTTTAAAACAAATTGAGGCGTGCCATGCCAAATAAAATCTCAAAGCTCATGGCCCTCACTTGATTAATTTTAATCCTTTAGAACTCGGGACGTGCCATTTAGCGAATTTTCATGGCCTCCCGCAAACTTAACAACGCATTAGTTGCTTTAGGCGCGTTATTTAATAATTTTACCTTCCTAAACTCGGGTGTGCATTTCATGTGACCCAAATCCGAATTCTAAAATGTTGAAAAAATATGTTTCGGATTGCGGGTGCATTTCATGTGATGCGGTCCAAATACATGTTTTAGACGACGTTCAATCTTCTTTAAAATTATTTAAAAGCGGTTTATAGTTTAAAATGGAATCATAGGTTAAAACATGTATTAAAATCATATAATAGGCCAATTGTAATAGTTTAAGCGACCGTGCTAGAACCACGAAATCCGAGGGTGCCTAACACCTTCCCCGGGTTAACAGAATTCCTTATTCAGAATTTCTGGTTCGCAGACTTTACAAGGAAAGTCGAAATTTTTCTCGATTTGGGATTCAAAATCAACCGGTGACTTGGGACACTAAATAAACTATCCCAAGTGGTGACTCTGATCATTAAATAATCTCATTTCGAATAATTTCACTTAAAGTGAAAAAACTCCCGTATACATTATCCTTCGAGTTGGGTGTGTAAAAAAGGAGGTGTGACAGCTCTGACGACTCTGCTGGGGATACAAACCCCAAAATTTTGGTTCAGGGTTCAAGAATTTGAGCTTAGAATAGCTGTTATGATTGGCTTTATCTGATTTTCCTATATGTTTCATCCTAATGTGCTAAATGCTTTACCGCTTTGATATTTGATGAATTGTACATATAAACTGCAACGAAATCCTTCCTCTCTCTGAGTCTTCTAAATCATGGAGAAGGGTGCACTTCATGTGACTTCTCTTCTGTTTAGAGTCTTACCCCATTTTAGAGCGAGGTTCAGACAAGTTGTTAAGTCGACGGAACTTCTGTATCCCTGGTACGCTGCCCTCCTTGGTTCGAGTTGTCCGGTCGGGTAAGCCAGGTCTAGAACAATAAACCCAGGTTTTAAACCTAGTATAACAAAGCCTCATTCCGGATCCCTAGTAGGAACGTTTGTTTGCATCATGTGCATTTGACTTAAGGGACTCAATACAGGGGTTTGGTCCGTCTAGGACAGGTGACCTGAAATGAAAAGACCATCCTGATGCATCCTACTTGCTACTTGTGCATTTATTTGCTTGGGATTTGCATGTTGACTGATTTGTAAAATAATGGGAGAGAGTTGAAAAGAAAATAGCAATGCTAGGTCTAAGTGAGGGTAGTCACCTGTTTTGAAAAACCAATATCCAAATAGTACTAAAACTTTGCCGGATTTTTGAGAAAAAGAAAAAAAATATTTTTATTTTCAAAAATAGTTGGTTTTGTCAAATATGCCCGAACTACGCGGGTCTGATTCTCACCGGATGTGAAATACGTAGGCAAACATCATCGGTTCCGGCCCCAATTTTCAAAACATCCAAAAATATTTTCCTTTAGTTCCTTCTTTTAAAATCTTTCCGTAGAAAATTTAAAAAAATTAAAAGAAGTTTTTTTTTAAAACTAAAAAAAAAGAAGTAGTTTCCTTCTTTTTGAAGTCTTTCATATAGAAACAGAAATAAAAAAAATTTTCCTAGTGAAAACTGGGGCAGAAACATTTTATTCGTTTGTTTGTTGTGGCATTTGAGCAGGTGTGACCTTGAGGCATAGGATCCGAGGTATCCAAAAGAATGAGCCTTAATCCAAAATAAAGAAAAGAAGAAAAAGAACAAAAAGAAGTGAAATCAAAATGCCAAAGCGGACAAAGATGCGGACTGTTCATGATATGATTGAAGTCACAAGCTTCGCATATCCCGCCTCGATCCAATGCTGAAGAAAGAACCAGCTCCAACAGCTGACGTGCATCAAGATTCAGATCAGAGTCTACAGCAAGCACCAGCTAAGACTCAAGATCAAGCTTCAAGAGACTTATAGATAGGGATCTTGTAACTTGTAGCTGATAGGCTTTAGCTAGTTTAGCTCTTTTATTTTTCATTTTTGGTGTAATAAGGAGCTCAACAAGCAGAAACAGCAGCAACAGCAGTGAAATCACAGCTTCTCGATAGTCCCAGCTACCAAAACTTCCAGAACTACACTGACCTGATTCCTTTATAGCCAAGATATGCAGGTAACCTTTGAAGCAGGGTTCGGTCAGGCTCTTTTCAAAAATGGTTCTCATGGAGTTTCAAACGGGCAAAAATCCCTCATATTGCTTACTTTATCTTTGCCCAAAAACTTTTTATGTTTTCGAGCAAAGAGGGGCAGCTGTAAGCACGTGATTTTTGCCCTATACGAAATACTCCAATAAAATCCCAAGAAAATAGATTTTTTGTTAATTATTTGCCATTTAATAGATATTTTAGGATTTTTATTTAATTGTTTGCATTTTGCGCACGTTTAATTTTTACTTTAATCATGAAAAATACTAAAAATATTACGTATGGTATTTAGGCTTTATTTTTATATTTTTTTAGGATTAACCGGTAGTTATTTATGTTATAAAAATTTGAAAATCACAAAAAATGCTTTATTTTTACACTTTTTCCTTTTATTAATTTTTTCTCTTCTAATTTAGGATTAAGTGGTTTTTATAATTTTATAATTAGATAATTAGTTTAATTTTATATTTTGGATAATTTTAAATTTTTAATTTGTAGGATTATAATAAAAAGAAAAAGGAAAAATTACAAAATAAAAGAAAGAATTGGAAAAGAAAGGTTTGTCTTGTGAAATTGAGCCAAAATTAATGCTGAGCCCAAAGCATATACCCAAATCTGTCTAAATCCAATAACCCACTCAAAGCCCAATCTTCCTATCCAAATACCCATTACCCTTTGCCCTAATTCCTCACATAAAAGGGCAGCTAAGGCACAAAAAGAGATCAGACCTGGAAGACAATTAGAGAGACCCCTTTCTTTCATAGAGAAACGGCGCAGTAGCTCCCTGCTTCTTCTCGAGCTTTTCTCAAAAACCACAAAAATCGGACACTCTAACCTTGCAAAACACAGTACCGTTTCCTCCATCTTCTTCCTCACATCTCCATCTTCAATAAAAGGATCCTAGAACCCACCATTCCCTCTCTTCTTATCTCTTTACCCATCTTCATCTCACTATCATTTCACACACACAGATCCATCATCTATTATCTTCAAAACACACACAAAAACAAAAGAAAGCAGGTCATAAATCGAAGCTCTGAACCTTAGTTCGAAAAACAGGAAAATTTAAAGAAAAATGGTAGAAACAAAAGGGGTCAAACTACAAAGCGATCTTTGCAAATTATTTGAAGTTGTAGCTCTTGATTTCCCAAATTTTTGAGTTTTTAAAAGCAGTTTCGACCAGAAGAAGTCGATGATTTTTGTTGTTTCCGGGATTGCTGGGCTCCATTCGAGTTCATACCTACTCATAGTCGGTTTATTCAAATTTTCTTTGTTCAACCAGGTTAGTTTGAAACTCCTCTGTATTATGTTGTCTAAAAGGAGCAAATTCTTTCCTAGATAATCCCTCATCCAATTGAGATATCTCATTTGTATGTTGATGTTTCTGTGCATAAGGAATTTCCTTCATCAAGCTTTCTCTCAATTTTATAACTTGATCAATGTTAGTGCTGATTTTGCTAGTTAGGTCTGTAACGAAGTGTTATTAGCATGTATTTGGAGTGTATGCTATATATTGACTTTGATGATTCACATTTTTTTTATCCATAACTCAAGGCCTTACAATAATCTCGAAGTAGCTTAGAAAGGAAAAATTATGAACATCCGTGGTTTGCTTTAGTTGAATACATTCTTTGGAAACAAGGTTAGGCGTGCCATGCCAAATAAAATCTCAAAGCCCATGGCCCTCACTTAATTAATTTTAATCCTTTAGAACTCGGGTTTAGCGAATTTTCATGACCTCCCGCAAACTTAACAATGCGTTAGTTGCTTTTGGGGGCATTATTTAATAATTTTACCTTCCTAAACTCGTGTGTGCATTTCATGTGACCCAAATCCAAATCCTAAAATGTTGAATAAAATGTGTTTCGGATTGCGGGTGTACTTCATGTGACGCGGTCCAAAGACATATTTTAGACTACGTTCAATCTTCTTTAAAATTAATTAAATGCGGTTTATAGGTAGTACATATCGGAATGAAGTGCGCGGACTTGGTCAGCCGATCCACAATCACCCAAATCGAATTGAACTTCTTCAAAGTCCGAGGAAGACCACTCATAAAATCCATAGTAATCCTCTTCCTCTTCCTCTTCCTCTTCCTCTTCCCCTTCCTCTTCCCCTTCCTCTTCCACTTCTAGTCGGGAATAATCATCCACTGAAATACGCCACCCGATCTGTGATGCTCATATTTGACCTGCTGACAGTTGAGACACCGAGCCACAAATCCTACAATGTCTTTCTTCATTCTTCTCCACCAATAGTGCTGCCTCAAATCCTGATACATCTTTGCGGTACCCGATGAATGGAATACCGCGAGCTATGGGCCTCCTCCAATATCAACTCCTGAAGCCCATCCATATTAGGCACACAAATCCGGCCTTGCATCCTTAACACACCATCATCACCAATGGTCACGTCTCTGGCATCATTATATTGAACCCTGTCCTTAAGGACAAGCAAATGTGGATCATCATGTTGGCGCTCTCTGATGCGATCATATAAGTAAGACCGAGGAACCACACAAGCCAACACCCGGCTAGATTCCGAAACATCTAATCTTACCAACCAATTGTCCAATGCCTGAACATCGACTGCAAAGGGCATCTTCCTAACTGGAATATACGCCAAACTCCCCACACTAACTGCCTTTCAGCTAAAGCATCGGCCACTACATTGGCCTTCCCCGAGTGATAAAGAATGGTAATATCATAATCTTTAAGTAACTCTAGCCACCTCCGCTGCCTCAAATTAAGATCCTTTTTCTTGAACAAATGCTGAAGACTACGATGATCGGTGAATACCTCACAAGATACGCCATACAAGTAGTGCCTCCAAATCTTCAAGGCATGAACTATAGCAGCCAACTCCAAATCATGAACATGGTAGTTCTTCTCGTGGGGCTTCAACCGACGAGAAGCATAAGCAATAACTCTACCGTCATGCATCAATACACAACCAATCCCAACTCTAGAAGCATCACAATATACTGTATATGAACCTGAAGCTAACGGCAAAACCAATACTGGATTTGTGGTCAAAGTTGTCTTGAGCTTCTGAAATCTCTCCTCGCACTCGTCCGACCATAGAAATGGATCAGCCTTCTGAGTCAACTTGGTCAAGGGCAATGCTATAAAGGAAAATCCCTAAACAAATCGACGATAATAACCCGCCAAACCAAGGAAGCTACGAATCTTTATGGTTGAGGATGGTTTGTGCCAACTTTGAACCGCCTTTATCTTCTTTGGGTCGAACTGAATACCCTCGTTGGACACCATGTTTCCCAAGAACGCCACTGAACTGAGCCAAAACTCACACTTGGAGAACTTTTCATAAAGCTTCTCCTCCCTCAATCTCTTCAATACAACTCGCAAATGATGCACGTGCTTCTCCTGACTACGTGAGTACACCAGAATATCATCAATGAAAACAATAATGAACGAATCTAGATAAGGCCAAAATACATTATTCATCAGATGCATGAACGATGATGGGGCATTAGTCAACCCAAAAGACATAACAAGAAACTTATAGTGCCCATATCTAGTCCTGAAAGCAGTCTTAATAATATCTGAATCCCTTATCTTTAACTAGTGATAGCCGGAACGGAGATCAATCTTAGAGAACACCCTCGCTCCCTGAAGCTGGTCAAATAAATCATCAATGCGAGGCAAGGGTTACTTTTTCTTCACTGTTACTTTGTTCAATTGCCTGTAGTCAATGCACATTCTCATGGTGCCATCCATTTTCTTCACAAATAGAACCGGCGCACCCCCACGGTGACACATTAGGCCGAATGAACCCTTTATCTAGGAGTTCCTAAAGCTGATCCTTCAATTCTTTCAACCCCGCTGGTGCCATACGATATAGCGAAATGGAAATGGGCTGAGTGCTCGGCACCAGGTCAATACCAAAATCAATATCCCTGTCCGGTGGCATGCCCGACAGGTCTGCAGGGAATATATTGGGAAACTCCCTCACAATTGGAACAGAATCAATGCTAGGAGTCTCGGCTCCAACATCCCTCCCAAACGCCAAATATGAAAGGCAACCCTTCCCAACCATACGCTGGGTCTTTAAGAATGAAATCACCCTACTAGGAATATAATCAGTCACACCACGCCACTCGATCCTCGGTACACCCGGTATAGCCAAAGTGACTACCTTAGCATGACAGTCTAGAATTGCACGACATGGAGAAAACCAGTCCATGCCCAAAATAATGTCAAAGTCCACCATGATCAACAACAAATAGATCAACTCGGGTCTCCAGACCCCCAATAGTCACCAAACATGACCGGTACACATAGTCTACAATAATAGTATCGCCCACCAGGGTAGATACAAGAACAGGTAAAGCAAGACACCCTCGGGACATACCCAGATGATGAGAAAAATATGAGGACACATAAGAATAGGTGGAACCGGGATCAAATAAGACTGAGGCATCCCTGTGGCAGACTAAAACAATACCTGTAATGACGGCATCTAAAGTAATGGCATTTGTCCTGCCTATCATCGCATAAAAACGAGCCCGACCATCGCCTGATCGACCTCCACCTATGGGGTGACCCCTGGCTGCCTGACCCTCACCCCTAGCTGGCTGGGCGGGTGCTGAAGAAGTTGTGCCAGAAGACGAGGGTTGACCCCTCTGTTGAGATGAGCTAGCAGTACGATGAGGACATTGCCTCCACATATGCCCAAACTCTCCACACTCAAAACAACTTCCAGGTGCTGGAGAATGGGACTGAAGGGAACCCCTCGCGCCGGAGTGACTAGCTGTCGCACTCGGCCTGGAAGAACCCTGAACAAACATGGCATGAGATGAACTCTGTGCTAGAAGAGCATTGAGTGAAGGCTGACTCTGCTGATAACCACGACCTGAAGATGCCCCATGATACTCGGGAAGGGCCGACTGAGCGGGCCTAAAGGAACGATCGCTACCATGCTGGAACTGGCCCCTCGAAGGAGCTCCACTGTAACTGCTAGAACCTCGAGGCCTCTTGGCTTTCCTCTCCTCTCGATCCTGACAGCGAACTGCCTAAATCTCTCGAGCTATATCAACCACCTCCTCGAATGAAGCACCTAATACTCTCTCTCTCTAGTCATAAGAACACGGAGATGGTAGTTAAGGCCATCAACAAATCTCCTGATCCGCTCACGATCCGACGGTACCATCCAAATGACATGATGAGCCAACTCTGAAAATCTCATCTCATACTGAGACACAGTCATATCTCTCTGCCGTAGCCACTAAAACTGCCTGCGCAACTCCTCTCTGCGGGACTGCGGTACATACTTCTCCAAGAAGAGAGTAGAGAACTCCTGCCAAAGCAAAGGTGCTGCACCAGCCAGCCTACGCCTCCCACCAAGTGAAGGCAGCCCCAGTAAACTAAAAGGTGGTGAATGCCACACCACTAGACTCAAGAATCCCCGATGTACAGAGCATCCACTAACACCTGTCAAGAAAACCCTGGACATCCTCGCCCTCAGCACCACTGAAAATCGGAGGCTGGATTCTACCAAACCTCCTGAGGCAACACTAATCATCCTCAGCCATAGCTGGAACTCTGAACTCCTACACTGGTGCAACTGGCTGAGCTGGAGGTGCCTCTGGAGTCTGTAATCCCTGCACTACCTGCTCAGGTGTGCGAGCAGTGGGGGTCTGATTGCCTCTCCCAGCCTGCGAAGTAGCTGTTGTTGTGGTGGCTGAACCTGCCTGAGCCAGGTCGGTGCAAACCGTCAAAATCTGAGCCAAGGCCTCCTGAAGACCCGAAATCACGATGGGCACAGCTGGTGCCTGAACTGGTGCTACTAGAGCCTGATCCTTAGCTGGGGCAACTGGTAGATCAACAGATGCTGCCCTCGCTACTCTACCTCTGCCATGACCACGACCGCATCCACGGCCTCTGGTGGTCTCAGTGGGTGGCACTAGTGGTCGTCCGCCATGTTCGGTAGCTCGTGTCCTCACCATATGTGAGTGAATAGAATAAAGAGAAATTTAGTGCTCAGATCAACAAATTCGCACGACAAGAATTTCAAGAAAATGAAGTTTTCCTAAAGGTTCTGCAGCCTCTCGAGGATAAGTATAGACGTCTCCGTACCGATCCGCGAGATTCTACTAAACCTGCTCATGACTCGTGAGACCTAGTAACCTAGGCTCTGATACTAACTTGTCACGACCCAATTCCTTACCCCGGCCGTGATGGAGCCTCTCGTGAAGACAAGGCCAGCCAGAACAACGCAACACCTCTTTTATGTAATTAATTAGCATTAACAAGACTAAAACATGCTTAAGATAGCCAATATTGCAGAAACGGCGATAATAATAAGGGAAAAACCATCCCAACACAACCCAAACCGGGGTCTCACAAGTCATGAGCTACTACAGATTTTCTATAAGTCTACAAAGTATGATATCTGATACAATAGTCTGAAAAGAAATATAAATGATAGAGGATTAGGGAGACAAGGGGTTGCGGACGTCAACAGCTACCTCGTAACTCCAACTTGCTGCCTAGTTTGGAAGGAATCAGTGCGCAGGTGCGGACTCTGCTATGCCTGAATCTGCACACATAGTGCAGGGAGTAATGTGAGTACTCCGACCCAGTGATTAATCTATACTATATTAAAAGCATGAAGGCCCTTAGCGAAATATCGTTCGCCTTTTTTACCCTTTAAAAATTAATTTTGCACTAGATAAAATAGTCATTTAACTCATTTTTCTAATATTTAGAGGTTGAAAATTAATTACTATATTTTATGTATTAAATCATTCCTTATTTAAACTGGGTAGAAAATCCTAAAATTTTGGACTTTAAAATCAATTAAACTTTTACCTTATATTAATCACTTAAAAAAAAATCACCAACGTTTCCTTTCATTAACAAGAGATATATTACCTATTATATATTTTCTTAATTCTACAATATCAATAAAATACTACTACCAATGAATTAGTATTTTCCTAGAATAGATTATTGGACCTTAAAACTAACAATTTTTTGTTGTCTCAATTATAAATAAACAAAAACTGCAGTTCTTGGAGTATGTGTCAAGTAGTATAAGAAATAATTTATTGAATAATCAATTAATTATTTCTTAATATTTAACAGTTTAAATAAATTAAAATTTTACACATTAAAATCTTTTTAATTTGAATTATGCAGAAAGTCCTACCATTTACAACTTTAAAACTATTAAGAGTTTACTTTTTTACAAATCTATGTTTAGGTAATTAAAAAAAATTCTTATTTAAATTATGTAAAAACTCCAAAACCTTTAAAAATATTAAGAGTTTATTGTATGTAAATCTTACACTTAAAAATTTATATTATATTAAAAGCACAAAGGCCCCTGACGAAATGTGTTCGTCCTTTTTACTCTTTTAAAATTAGAGTTCACCCTAGACAAAAAAAGTTATTTAATTATCTCCCTAAGATTTAGGACCTTTAAATGAACCAAATTTTTAAAAAATTTAAAATCAACTATATAATCATATTCTATTTACCAATGCCATATCTTTTAAGAAGAGATAATTACTTTCGTTGTCTTTTATTTTTGATACAAAGTTAAAAAGGTTCTGAGTCCACTATATGAACAAATATTATGTACCTTGGTTTAAAAAAATAAATATTACCACCATGTAAGAAATAGACATATAGATTTCGAGAGGGAAAAAGACTCAATCCCAGAAAAAAAAATCAGAACATATTTGAAAACTTTTAATCTCTTTGTTATATAAAAATAATTTATCTCCTACATAAAATATCTATTTTAGAATGTTGACAAATTAAATTAGGTTTTATTTATTATTCTTCATGGAAATAGAAAACTAATTATACTTACTTATAATCTATAGCCGTAAGAAATATTGTTTACTAAACCTTCCTCTAAATTAGAAAAATCAATCTTTAAATATATAATTCTCTACCATATATTACGTATTGAGCAAGTTTCTAAATTTGTAATCTCTTTTGTTACAAAAAGTAGCTTAACTTTATTTTTCTACATAAAATATTTGTATTAGAATCTTGAAGATAAATTAATTGTAAAAAAGTTACCATTTATTTTAAAGCTTTATTATTTTTTGTATTCATTATTTGATTATTAATAAAAAAAATTATTATTTCCTTGTAGGGCGATCTTAGGAATGCACTAGATCTCCTTTTCAAAAAATTTAAGTTATAATTTAATTTTTCAAGCTTTTAATATTTTTAAGAAAAATAATAACTATTTAATTAATATTATTGGATGAAGATCTAAGAATTTTTTTTTAAAGAACATCTTCCCAAAGACTGGCCTAATTAGGTGACTGGAATTTTATGAAAATTACATTATTTAGTAGGTATATTTGGGGATGTAGCGACGCATCTACCGAATAAACAATCAGGTAAAATATTTATATCCAATAGTTAAATTTATAATATTTTGATGAAATAATAATTTTGACAAATTATGACGTAATATAATACTATCATTGGTCTAATTGATAGTCGAAATTTGTATTAGTTGTATTCCAAAGAGATGTTAGACGAGATACAACAACATGACATATTTATTTCTTATTTTACAAGATATTATAATTATAAATATTATATAGTTAATTCAACTATATTCATCATCTTTGTATGTTAAGAAGATATTATATCCCTGTATATATATATATATACTGATTGACGCGAAATACACGTGCAACGCACGTACACTAAAGCTAGTAACAATAAATAATGGCTGAAAGCACGGAAATAAATAAATGCGCAAGGCAATTCTATACCAGGCAGTAAATCAGTTAAAGCAGTAAAACCGTAAAGAATCAAATGAAATATCCTTTTGAAAACAGGTAATTTAGGTAAAACAACAAGTAAACAGTGAGTAGTAATCGTCCCCTCGGGCCCAGTATCAATCGCTTAGCATAGTATCAGTCCTTTAGGCTCACTCTCAAGCACTCAGCATAGTATTAGCCCCTCGGGCTCACTCTCAGATCATATGGGTACCCGCGCTCACTGTGGGTGTGCAAACTCCGGAGGGGCCCCTTACGTCCCAAGCCCTATATCAAGCCACCTCGTGGCATCATCACTCGACACTCGGGCTCACATCACTCGGCATCCCATCACTCAAGCCACCTCGTGGCCAATAAAGCATCTCATATCACTCAGCATATCCTCACATATGGCCCTCAGCCTCACTCAGTCCAGAAATCATCACAAGTCCCTCGGTCATCAATAAAACAGTAGTGCTCAGCCCAAACATTATTGGAAATATCATTTAAATCTCAAAAATCAATTAAAAGTGCCTGAGTTTGTAAAATAGTATTAATCAATAGGATTGAGTTCAAGTAATATATCAAAATAGTGAGGAAACAGTGATACAAGTCCACGAAGGATTCAAGTAATCGACATGAAGCCCAAAATATGGCAATAAGCCTAAATCATGTTGATAACAAACACATCTCAGTCAAATACGCTGTAAAATATCAATCGGGATGGACCAAGTCACAATCCCTAGTAGTAAACAATCGCGTGCTCGTCATTAAGTGTGTGTTTCACCTCAATATAGAACTACGTTGTGCAAATCCGGGGTTTCAAACCCTCAGGACATCATTTACTATCATTACTCACCTCAAGCCGACCAAAATCCTAGCTCGCTATGCCCTTGCCTCTCAAATCGGCCTCCTCATGCGTTGAATCTGATCAAAACCACAACGAATACATCACAATATGATAAGGGAACATAACCCAATCGAAAAGAATAAAAAATATCGAAAATCATTAAATTTGCAAAACCCGAGCCCCGGGCCCACTTCTCGAATTTCAAAAAATTTTACATCAACGGATTTCATATCTCGCCACGAGTCCATACATACTAAGAACTCCCAAATCCGAGCTCAAATGACCCATCAAAGCCCAATTTAAAATACCAAAAGCCCTAGTTCTTCCCCCTTTTGATAAATTTTCATGAATTTCTAGGTTAATTCTACAATTAAATCATGTTCTTAGGTCATAGAACTCACCTCCAATCAATCCCAGTCGAAACCCTCTTCAATTCCCATCCAAAGGCTCTCGAGGATGCTCAACAATGGTGAAAATTAACTTAGACTCGCGGAGGAAATGACTTAAAAACTATTTTGCCCAGGTGATAATTTCCTTTATGCGAACGCAAGGGCCTTCTCGCGTTCGCGATGCACAAAAATTCCATTGGCCCATTTTACCCTTCGCGAACGCGAAGCCTCATCTGCGATCGCGATGCTCTAGCTGATACTACTACGCGAACGCGAGCGTTGTGCCGCGAACACGAAGAACAAATATTATG
Source organism: Nicotiana glauca (assembly GCA_026770625.1). NCBI lineage: Eukaryota > Viridiplantae > Streptophyta > Magnoliopsida > Solanales > Solanaceae > Nicotiana > Nicotiana glauca. The sequence goes on along the minus strand of MU717237.1, from coordinate 77,469 downwards.
GGACTTCAAATCCTTCTACGCGAACGTGATTACCCTTCCGCGAACGCGATGCACTAGTTCCCAGACCTATGCGATCGCGAACCACTGAGTGCAAACGTGATGAACAAAGTTCCAGCCTCCCATTTTTCCTCTACGCGATCGCGACACTCCACTCGTGATTGCGATGAGCAAATCTCTACAACACTTCAGCTGGAAAATCTGCAACTTCCAAATCCTAGAATTGGTCCGTTTGACTATCCAAAATCACCCCGAGGCCCCCGGGACCTCAACCAAAAGTGCCAACCCATCCTAAAATATCATTCAAACTTGCTCCAATCATCAAAACACCTCAAACAACACCAAAACCATCAAATTACATCGGATTCAAGTCTAAGTTCTTCTAAAACTTCCGAAACACGCATTTGATAAAAAAAACCAACCAAAACACCTCCGAATGACCTGAAATTTTGCACACATATCCCAAATCAGCTAACAAAGCTATAGCAACTCTCATAATTCCATTCCGACCCTCAGATCAAAATCTCGCCTATCAATTGTAAATTGCCAAAATACTAACTTTGCCAATTCAAGCTTAATTCTACACCGGACCTCCAAAACCACTTTCAATCATGCTCCTAAGTCAAAAATCATTCCCCGAAGCTAACCGAATCACCAAAAATCACATCCGAGCCCTCTAACTCATATGTCAACATCCGGTTGACTTTTCCGAACCAAACCTTCCTTAAAGAGACTAAGTGTCTCATTTCCTACCAAAACCTCTTCGAACCAACTCGATCACATAAGATACGGATAATGATGCATAAAGAAGCTGAAAACGGGAAAAACAAAGAAGTAACATGCAAGCCTTTTTTCCTAAATGTCAACATCCGGTTGACTTTTCCGAACCAAACCTTCCTTAAAGAGACTAAGTGTCTCATTTCCTACCAAAACCTCTTCGAACCAACTCGATCACATAAGATACGGATAATGATGCATAAAGAAGCTGAAAACGGGAAAAACAAAGAAGTAACTCATGAGACGATGGGCCAGGTCGTCATAGTTCTCTATATCCAAGGAGAGTTTACGAGTCTCACAAGGGTAAGAACCTGTTCCGTGCAAAGCATTGACATACTCTACCAAACCTTCATCCTTAGTTGCATCGTGGTTCAACAATACAGCTTCGGAAGGATCCTCCACATTGATCATGGAACTTGTGTCATCAAATATCACCTCCTTCACCAGATCCACAAAAGAACAAACCTCAGTACTATTCGTCTGCCTAATTGATTTGCACATGTGTAAGACAACTTTTTTGTCACCCACCCGGAAGGTGAGCTCCCTTCCTTCCACATCAACCAATACCTTCCCAGTTGCTAAGAAAGGCCTTCCCAATATTATAGGGACCTCATAGTCGACTTCGTAGTTGAGAATCACAAAATCCGCAGGCAAAATAAACTTTTCAACACGGATAAGAACATCATCAATAATACCAGCGACCTCTTCATTTTTCTATCCGCCATTTGCACTCTCATTGAAGTAGCTCTCTATTGACCAATACCTAAAGTTTTGAATATAGAGTAAGGCATCAAATTTATACTTGCTCCCAAATCACACAATGTCTTTACAAAATCTGCACTCCCAATGGTACATGGAATGGTGAATGCTCCGGGATCTCCAAGCTTTGGAGCCATCGAGTGCACAATTGCACTCACTTGATGAGTTATTTTGATGGTCTCACAATCCATAGATCTCTTCTTAGTCACCAAGTCTTTCATAAACTTGGCATATCCCGGTATTTGCCCAAGAGCTTCTACTAAGGGCACATTGATCGATAAGCTTTCCATCATCTCAATATACTTCTTGAATTGATTTTCATTATTTTGCCTCACAAGTCTTCGAGGGTAAGGTGGAGGATCCCTTGGAAAGGGAGCCTTAGCCTTGGGCACTACCGTTTTTGGCATTTCTATCACGTGTTCCCTAGACGGGTTCATATCATTTTGAGTCTCCACCTTATTATCCTGAATATCAATTCTCACTTCATTATTCAAATTCTCTTCGCTCACTTGCTCATCAACTATTGGAAAATCATCATCTAGCACTTCAACCTCATCATTCACTACTTCCTTTTGCTTGGAGGTATTTACCTCACCACCGCTACAGATCCTTGTGATCACCGCCATTGCATGACTGGTATTGTTCTCACCCTTTGGGTTTACTACCGTGACACTAGGTAGCACACCTTTAGGGCGAGTGTTCAAAGATTGCAAAATTTGGCCAAGTTGAACCTCCAAGTTTCAGATAGAAGTATTTTGCGATGCTAACTGGGCAGCAGAGTCGGCGTTCTTTTTCATCATTTGCTCAAAACATCATCTCAATCCTTCATATCTCATTGTTTGACGAGATAGGACCTTGGGATGGAAATGGAGGCGGGTTGTTTGGTTGTTGATACATCGGAAGCCTTTGAAAGCTCGGCCCTCAATTCCCTTGGTTAACATTATTCCAACCCCCTTGGTTGTTGTTTCCTTCCCAGTTGCCCTGGTTGCCCCAGTTCTGATTGTTGTTCCCCCAGTTGTTTTGGTTGTTGTTGTTACCACTGTTCCAATTTCCTTGTTGGTTTTGATTCCCCAATTTCCTTGGCATCTTCACTGTTGTTGATTCGGAGCATTGCCCCATTGTCCTTGGTAGTTGTTCACATACTGGAGTTTTTTACTTTAATTGCCATACCCATCATCTTGGTTGAAACCACTACAACCTTTGAGCACGTAATTTTTGCCCTATATGAATTACTCTCACAAATTCAAAATAAAATAATATTTCCTATTGTTTGCGATTTTGTGGATTTTTGTAGCATTTTCTGTTATTATTTGCATATTGTCTATGCATGTTAATTTTGTTTAATTATTAAAAAATACAAATATGTTGCATGTGCATTTTAGGAGTTAACTTTGCATTTTTAGGAATTAATTATCAATTAAGTTGTTTTATAAAACAGAAAATCACAAAAATAGTTATTTTGCACCTTTTAATTTTAATTTTGATTTTAAGTAGTTTTTCTTTAATTTATTAGTTGTGGTAATAATTGTTTAGGATTATTTGTTATTTTGGGTAAGCTAATTTGGTTTTATAATTTAATTTAGGATTTTAGTTTTAATTTTTGAAAAGAAAAAAAAGAGAAAAGAAAAAGGAAAACAAAATGAAATTAGAAAATAAAAAAGAATAGGTTGTTTTGGGCTAAAGTAATTCGAAGCCCAGATGTTCCCTTTTGTACCCGAGCCAGTACCCAACCCATACCTGTCTCTACCTGGTTTCCCCCCAACTAAACAAAACGTCCCCGTTTAAGTTGAATCGGATCTGAGCCGTCGAGATTTGTTGATCTAACGACTCAGAAGTGGGGAGAATTAAGTATATAGTTGTCCGAACCCGGTAAACCCTCCTTCATAGTCTCTCATCTTGTCCAAAATCAAACCCTAGAGACATGACCCTAGCCGCCACCATTCGCACCACCCAGAAACTTGGCGGCGTCACTCCCTTTCCCCACCAAATTAACACCCCTTCTCCCCCTTCTCCCCCTCATTCCAAAACTCCACTCCATTTCCTTCGAATCCTCTCGAATCTGGTTTTGAAAGAAAACCCTAAAATCTCCAAAGCCCAAATCAACGGGCTTATTGAAGATTTTGGACTATAATAGACTTTACTCGTGTGTTTTCATATGAAAACATACAATTAAGGGCTATTCCGGTCAAAAATTAAAGATCCTTCAAGGTTTTTTTTCAAATCTGGATCTGAACGGTTTAGGTATTGTTCTGGTTTCTTTATGTTTTTTTTATTGCATCATTTCTCTTTTTTTTCAATTTGATTATTTGCATGTGATGTCCCCCCCCCCCCTTTCTTTGTCTTTCTGTTCTTGACTAGGAAGTTGTTAGGAATTCTCCGCTTTTAGTATTCAGTTTTCTGGTTATATTAGTGTTCGTTTAGTTGGCTGGATTTTTAGTTTTTCTTTGCAAAGTTTTTCTGTTGTCTTTGTTTCCTTCAGTTAATCATGAAAACCTTTTGTTAATTAGCTTAAGATGGACTGCGGTTAAACTCTCACTTAGATTTAGCATGATTGGGCTCAATTTGAAATTCGTTACCTGTTGGTCTAGTTCTGAGTGTTGAAATCACTTGAATTTTTCTTTTTTTCTGTTTGTCAGTGACTTGGCTCGATTACTGACCCCTTTGGTTTGGGCTTTAGGTCCATCTGATATATTGACTTGGACCCGAGCCTTTAGGTCATTGACCCATGACCCATTTGAGGTCCAGGGGTAAATAATGAAGGATTTGGGGGTAGTTTAGAAAATGGGTATAGGAAATCTCTCAAATAACTGCCTAGGAAGCTTCCTAGAAGCTGATAAAGAGCCTTACTTGGCATGCAAGCCAAAATTTGAGGGATTAAGCAGCAAAAACAAAAATTAGAAAATGGAAGATTTAAAAAAACTGAAATCTAGTAGTTGCCCTATTGCCTTGCCTATAAAGGCATCTCATTCTTGCCTTTCAAGGCAGAAAAAATGAGAGATAGAAAATTCTGAAAAAATCACGAACGACTGAAAAAAATTGGAAAACACTTTTTCATTGAGATTTCTGTTTTGAATTTTGAAATTTCTCATTTTCTGAACAATGTTTTATTCTATTTGAGGTTGAAAATAGTTTGAACTTGTCTAGTAAAGATATGGTTTAAGTTGGTCGATGGATTTCCTTCTTCTGGATTGGTATCATTTCTAGTTTTGGTTTAATCTGGGTGGATTTCTATTACTGCTGATTATCGGTCTGCTGTTGTTTATTGCTGCTTCATTTTTGTCTTCTTTTTTCCATTTCCAGGTACTGGTTCTTGAATCATATATCATGTGAAGAGTGGTTGAAGTATGAAATGAAATTGGAAGTTCAAACACAACTTCGAGTTGCCCTGCTCACAAGTTTACTTTTTTTATATTATTTACTGAGTTTTGTTTGATGTATTGCATTATGTTGGATAATGTTAGCATTGTTATGAAAGCTGTGTTGAGTTCCATCAAGTTTTCTAGCAAGTGTTTTGTAGTTAGATGTGGAATATTTAAAAGTATTCTGAAGAATTGGTGCGTAGCTTAGTTTGCTGCTAATGTAGTTAGATCATGCTAAATGGTATGGACTGGATATGTATCATCTTAGTAAGCAGGTGTCATTTTATCTTGTGTTTCTTGTGAGCATGTTTAAACTAGGTTGGTTGGATATAATTCAGAATGTTCAGTTAATAGTTAAAGGTTTTAAAAAGGAAAAAAAACAACAAAACTCTGATTCACCTCTTTTTTCATATGGTTTTTAATTGAATGCATTGTTGGTACGAAGGGGTGGTTTGATTTCTTCCATAGATGATAACTGGTATAATGTTGTGTTATAAGAAGGAAGAACAGTTCTAGTCTGCTTTAAAAGTAGAAGAAACACACACTGGTTTGTCTTTGGGGGGTTTGTGACTGATTTTAATCTAGAGGTGTTTTGAAAATTGAAGTGCCTCGTCTATTTAAATACTTAACATAACTATCCAGTTAATATTTTAACAATCTCCAATTTCTGTTATGTAGAAGACTATCATGTGAATGTGTTTAAACTAAAGTGGTTTTCAGTTAATTACAATCAGTGTTTCAATGACTAGTAATGGTAGACTTAATTTTTGTGGTTGTTCAATATCAGGTTCATGGATCTATGAGGTTTAAATCCCTTTGTCAATACATGTTCTTTAAAATTAGTCGCTTTCTGATGTGGTCTAGGTTCGTTATGCGCACCTCCCTGGTACCCCACTTGTGTAGGTTTCAGGTGCTTTGCAATTGGGCTCGCCTTGGGCCCAAATACGTGGAGATAGGACCTGGACCCTATTGTCACCCCCTCTTGCCACGTTTCTGATTACGAGCCCATATAAACTAAGGCTCATTCGCCTAGTTTGAACAAATCCCCAACTCTTTAATGCTTAATTAGTCACACTCTTAAGTAGTTTCAAGGTGTGCCATTAAATAGAATAAAGTGTATGGCCCTTGTATTTAATTTAGAGACCTCTTGAGTAGAATAAATTGAGGCGCGCCATGCCAAACAAAAATCTCAAATACGTGGCCCTCATTTAATTATTTCTTTTAAAATTCTTAGAATTCGAGGCATGCCATTTAGAAAATTTTCCATGGCCCTCGCAAATTAAATATTCGAGGTTTGCTTTAGGTGCGAATTAATCTATTATCGCGACTGTGGACACGCTCGCATGACATGACTACGATTTCTCAAAAAAATCAGAGTATGCGTCCGCGCAACTCTGGCCGAACTTTTCTAACAATAATAAGCGTTATTAATTGTGGACACGTTAGCGTGACATGATTTTTGATGAGCCAAATAAATGGGTACACGTACGTGTGACCCGTTTCAAGATAATTTTCTTAAATTAAAAGCGGTAAAAGGCAAACGCACATAGGTTCTAAAATGAGTAATTAAATAATTTGATTAAGCCATGTATGATCAAAGCGATCGTGCTAGAATCACGGAACTCAGGAATGCCTAACACCTTCTCCCGGTTAACAGAATTCCTTACCAGGATTTCTGTGTTCGCAGACTGTATAACAGAGTCAATCTTTTCCTCGATTCGGGATTTAAACCGGTGACTTGGGACACCATAAATTATCCCAAGTGGTGACTCTGAATTTTTAATAAAATGAATCCCGTTTCGATTGTCACTTTAAGTTGGAAAAAAAACTCCCTTTAATACCCTTACGGGAGTGTAGTGAAAAAGGAGGTGTGACAGCTCTGGAGACTCTGCTGGGGAATAGAACCCAGAACCTCTTGTTCAGGGTTTAAGAATTCGAGCTTGTTTTATGATTTTTACTTGGCTTTATTTATTGTTAATGTTACTGTATTTTGTGAACCTTTTGTGGTAAATATTATCTGTTTACCACTTTAATATTATTTGAATTGTATATAACTGTCTTCTTATGCCACCCCTATGAGTCTTCTGAAAATGGTACACACGTTCGCGTGACCTTGACCTGCTTTTTCGGTAGAAATTATACCAAAAAAATGAGGTTGGGCAAGCAACAAGGCGGGGTAGACTTCAGTGCTTCCAGTATGTTGCCCCCTCTTCGGCCCCAGTTGTCCGCTCGGGTACCCCAAGTCTAGAACAAAACCTCAAGATTTAAACCTAGAAAAAATAACTTCATGTCGGATCCCTAGTAGGAACGCTTGTTTGCATCACGCGTATTTGATTTAGGGGACTCAACACAGGGGTTGGGTCCGTTTAGGATAGATGTACCCAAAATAACAGACCATCTTGATACATCCTATGTGCTACATGTTATATTTCTTCATGGGGAAAAGGGTCATTTGGCGGACCAATAATAGCTGAGGGCAAATGAAAAATGAAAAAAGAAAAAAAACAATGAAAAAAGAAGAATAAAGAAAAAGGGTAAAGTGTGAAGATCAAGCGAGTGGGGGACTTTGAGGAACTAAGGAGGGGAACTGGATGTGTAATTTAGCTTTTTAATTCTTTATTCCACGTCTCCTTGGGAAATGAAAGAATTGGAACAAATAACAACACATCCAAAGAAAGAAACGTCCTTCATCATGGATCACAAAAGGGCTACAAGTCACTCAATACAATCATACATGAAGGCGTGCAAAAATTTGGTCGACATTTACACATTCGTGCTAGGTCACACATGCTCATGGACAACTGTGACAATCTCCATGTTGAACCAATTCTATGCAGCTATTTGATTTTTAAATGCACGCATGATTCATCCAAAGCTGATCGTCTGGTTCACAATGAAAGGGACTACTTTCGCAATGCATGGAACTGGGCAGTATTTTATACAATAAAAGGATACAATGCAAACAGCTAATTTCAATCCGGAACTGGGACGCTGTGGACTGGAGATACAACGTGGACATGGACTCACTTGGGCTAGTTTTTATAATTACAAAGTTTAGTAGGCATAATGTAATATCAATTTTGAGTTCATTGCTCAATTTTGGTAATAGGATCTATGTAATCAACAATGTTTATTTCTTTCATCGTCTAAGACCTCCTAACATTGTATTTGAATTTTGATTTTTCATTTATATATATAAAAATTATCCCTAGGCGCTTGCCTAGCGTTTCACCAAAAAAAAAATGAGTGGGGCCCAATTATATTTTCTGTCACATTTTTGTTAAGGAAGAAAAAGAGCTTCAAAAATTCAAAAAGATTTTTTGCACTTTTTATCATTTTTCAAAAAATTAAAAATCAAAAATCAAAAATAAAGGAAAAAGAAAATCCAAAAAAGAGTTTGCATGTCTCATCATTTTCAAGGAAAGGACAAAAAAAAATTCTCTGAATTAGTTATTTTTCTAAAATTCTCGATCGTATCCAATCTGCCCGAACTACGCATACCTGATTCTCGTCTTCCGGGGCGTGATACATAGGCAACCGACATAGGGTCTGATCTTCCTAGTAAATCTTAGGTTCATGAATTTGCGGGGTCTTACCCAAAATTTACACTTCTAGCCACCTTTTGGCCAAATAAGCCATTTTGCAAAAATAAATCATGCATGGATTGCGTCCAGTAGGGTGTATTATTATCTCACATAGTGTTGGTTTAAAGTTTTCTCATATAGGTATGGATCTACTTACCGGAGTTTGAGCATGACAGACACCCCGAGACCATCGAATTAGGATCATTCAGGAGTTGCTTAAGGAGATTTTTCTTTTAATGTTTTGAGTCTGTTTTTCTTTTTTGTTGTCTTTTACCTTCTAGTTTTATACAGTAATGTCGAGTCTTTGGTTATTGTATTTTATATTTTTGTATTGAAAAAAAAAGTGTATTATAAAGCAAAAATTCAAAAAAAAAAGAAGAGATTTTGCGTTTTTTATTTCCTTGGGAAGTTTTCTTTAGAGTACCAATTCTAGAATTGCTAAAAAAAAAGTCTTTTGAGATGTTTCTCCTTAGGAAGTTAATATCTATAACTCCAAGTAGAAATTTTTTTGCTTTTATACTTCCTTTAGTATATTAGGACTAAACATTCAAAAAAAGAGAATTTTCTTTTAGTACCTCTTTAAAGAGTTTTCTTTAAGGTATTAATTTCAAAAATCCAAAAAAAAAAATTTTCTTTTGAGGTTCTTCTTTGGGAAACTAATGAAAATGAAAAAAAAATCGCTTTACTTTCAATAGAACTTTAGGATACTGTACCTAGAAGAAAAAGAAACATACTTTACTTCCTTCATAAAAAAAAAATTAAGCAAGCAATATTTTTCTCTTCTAGGATTTTTCCTTAATAGAGTATTTGTTTCTAAAGGAAAAAAAAAACATTCCCGTTAAACTTGAGTTTAGAATAGGTCATAGAACATTAAGTCTAGAAAATTCAAAAAAAAAAGGATTTGCTTCTTTTATTTATTTTTTCTCATTAAATTAGTCATTAAGGTGAATAAGAAAGGAAAAGAAAAGAAAAAAAAGAACGTTGGTTTGTTTACTTTATTTTCGATCTTCCAGAACTACGGAAAGATCTGATTCATGCGGCGTCATGATACGTAGGCAACCTACATAGGGTTCGATCAAATCATTATTTTATAATTAAAAGGAAAGGGAAAAAAAGAAAGAATAAAAAGATGGTGAAATCATGGGATGAGAGAAATGAGAGGGAAGTAAAGAGCGATAATCAAAAAGAAAAAAAAGGGACGAAAAATGAGCGAGCTAAAAAGTGCGGAAAAAAAAAAGAAAAAAGAAGATTCAAATGGACTAATTGGGATGATGCCAACTGACCTTTGTATCCTCGAAGTTATTTTAGAACCAATAATTGTGGCTAGGTGCATTGCATATAAAGTGAGATTATCTTATGTTAAATGTCATAACGCTAACGTGATGGCTTCATTTTGTTATATTCATAGAAGAAAAGTGGTTGATTTATGGTTTAAAGTGGTAACTCTTCTCGACATCATAAAGTTAAAAGGCAATGGCAGACAACAACAAAACTGAGTTGGTTCATACCGGTGCCCAAAAGCAATTGGTTGAACAGGACAATGGGTTGGTTGAAGAGGTGAGGAGGCTAAGACAATACATGTCAGACATGTACCAGGCTTGGATGACTGGGAAGGCACCACCCGCGCCACCACTTACCTTCCTAGATGCTACCCTTACCCAAACTTCGGTCATAGTGCTAGATGATTCCCCATACTCTCCAGATTTTCCCGCTTATCATAACTTTCCCAACTACCCTAGTAGCTTCATCACTCATCTTCCAATTACCCCTCCCTAAAACTAACCTCCTATCATATCCACTATCCCCAACAATGAATATCTACTCAAAGCTCATGATGCCCAATACTACCCCGCAGAGGCTGCCCATAAGGTTCCTGACTCATACAAGCAGAGCCCTCGGGATGAGCTTCATGCTGAACATGAGAAAGTCACAGGAAGAGAACGGCGAGATGGGATACCCAGGAGGCTGAAAGGCATAGAACAGTCCATAAGGAATAAGCAAGTAATAGAAGACCAGGGTAGCACGGTTTGCAAAGAACTGTCTGTGTCCCCTAACGTTCGCTTTCCCGCGGGATTCAAAATGCCACAATTTAACTTGTATGATGGGTGTGGAGATCCGGTAGCTCACCTGAGCGTTTGTTGAAGTTAAATGAGATGTGTTGTAGAGCAAGATGACCTGTTGATGGCCTATTTGCGTAGGAGCTTGACTGGGGCAGCTTTGGAATGGAATAATCATCAAGATACTGGTAAGTGGCCTACATTGGGTGACATGGCTCAAGATTTTGTTCGATACTTTCAATACAAATCAAGCATTACCCCAGACTGCTCCTCCCTATCTAAAATAGAAAAAAAAGCCGGAGAAAAGCTTTAGGGAGTTTGGACTTAGATGGAGGGAGCAAGCTTCTCGAGTCAGTACCCCGATTGGTGAAGAAGAAATGGTTGAGCTTTTCCTACAAGCCCAGGGGACCACCTACTTCAGTCATTTGATCCCAGCCTTGGGAAAGCCTTTCAATGATGTGTTAAAATGGGGGAGATAGTAGAATAGGGAATCAAGTCAGGCAAAATCATGAGTTGTTCAGCATTGAAAGATACTACGAAAGACATTCAGAACATCCCAGTAAGTTTGGGTGGAAGAAAGAGAAATAGAAAAGATGATTCGTTGGGAATTCCTCCTCAACACTTTCAGCCTCGACATCGGCCCCATGGATATCCTTGCGCACCAGATGACCCTCCCCAATGTTACTTCTCTCCACAGAACTCCCAAAGGCGTACATCACTTTCCCAGTACCCAGCTCCACAAAATGCGTATCCAGCCCTACGAGCCTACCGAAACCCCTCTGGGTCAGGTTTCCGGCCCAATCAAGCATTTAAGAACGAGAGGTTGCAGAAGAAGAAAACATTCACTCCATTGGGAGAGTCATATGCCAGTCTATTCCAGAACAATATGATGGAGACCTGTGAAGATCCTACTATTGTTGATACAGAAGTCAGTGGCTAAGATGTCGAGTTTGGTGATTGGAAACTCTCTTTCTTGGTTAGCCAGGGAGGAGTTTTTGTGGTTTATTCTGTTGTCATTTTCGTTGTCCGGGTTATTTCAGTGTTGTAATTCGAATATTATCTTGTGGCTCAAATCCTTCTATCATTTTATTGTGCCTACTTTGTTTGGTCATAGTAGCTCATTTAGTGTTGTCTAGGTTTGTTCCAAGGTTGTAACCCCAGTTCAGTTTGCTTGTTCGAACCCTTTCACCATCTGTCTAATACAATTTTCTAGTTTTTATTATTTCTAGTCATTTTTGTTAGTTTTCTTTTCCTTTTATAGTCCTTTTCCCGTTGACCCTAGTGACCTAACATGCACGTATAATTCTCAGCCTGGTCTAAAAAAGTCTGTTTTGTCATGAAGCAGTGAAACAATTTTGAAGATGATAGGGACATTTGAGGGAAATAAGTAAAGGCATTTTGAGATCACTTCAAGTCCGAATTGTTTGAAACTAGTGCAGATAGAACATAAACAAACCCTATTGAAATGCATCATGTCCCATCGGGTTGAAGCTAAAGGCAAGTTTGCGCAAATTAACAGGGGCCGTTCGTGGTAAGGAGAGGGAGGGTGTTGTCCAATGGTGCTTTGTATTCAACAGATGTAGAAGGCGAATGTGTGGATATGGTTATCAAGTCTGGTACAATCAAAAGATGTTACGAATGTTTTCTGTGGTTTGTTTAACTGTGTTGTTTGTATTTGGTATGTTTTGAAGATTGGAATGACGAATGCATTTTGTTCTGCTATCTAAACACTTTATCCTTTGTTACCGCTTTGAGCCTTATTTATTTTCTTTCATACATCTCTTTCGGAATTAGTAGCAAAGTTCAGAAATGCAAGCGCAAAAGATAAGTAAAGGAAAAAGAGAAAAAGAGAAGGAAAAAGAGAAAAAAAGAAAGAAAAGAGAAAAGAGAAGGAAAAGAATGAAAAGAGAAAGAAAAAAAAAGAAAAAGAGAAGAAAAACAACAAAAAGAGGAAAATAGGAAAAAAGGAAGAGAAAGATCACAACAAACAAAGTAATTCCTATGACATGAACTACGTTCAACCTGATTCTTTTTAAGGATACGTTGACAGCCTCACGGTTCGGTCCCATCAAAATAAAATCCAAAAGTTCCCAAGCAAGAAATTGGGGCAGAAGTTGTGGTTGTTGTAAGAAATCTAATTCCGAAAGTTGTAATTTTGAACCCATGTTGAATTGTTTTGAGCCTTTGATACCCTTTCATTCTAACCCTATCCAAAAAGCCCACGTTACAGTCCAAAGAAAGACCTTCTGATCAGTCTTCGAGGATGCGAAGTCGAGCAAGTAGAGGTGATTCATATCAGAGGCAACACTCTGTTCTGAACAAAGAAATGAAAATAAGAGAGTCTTATTGATGAAATCCCTCATGGGTACCGCAAGGCGATGAAAGCTGAGAGAAATCAAAAAATGAGAGAGTCTTGTTGGTGAAAACCTTCACGGGCACCATAATGTGACGGTGAGTTGAGAGAAAGACCAAAATGAGAGAGGCTTGATGGTGAAAACCCTTTGGTCACTACAAGTCGAATAAGGATTGTGAATCAGATTGGATAAGTGGAGCATTGAAACCCAGTTTCACGGCAAAAAGGTACGACAAGAGCTAAACATCAGATTTGCTTAATAGAATAGGCCGCAGGTGCATGTCATGTTCATTAGAGTTGGTATCCACATCCGGTCGGTTTCTACTTTGTAGTTTTCTTGTTAGGAATCATCTCTTTCCATTGTCCTCTACTCTGTTCCTTTTGTCTTGTTTACATCCTCTTCCTAAGTTTATTTGGTCAGAAGAAGTGATAAATGACTTCAAAATTTGCCACCAGCTTTCCAATTGCACAAAACGGGATCTGGTTAACACATCAAACCATCATAAATCAGAAAAGAACATCAAGCACACTGAGTTGGTAAAAATCAACATGGTTTGGGGTCCTTGTGAAATACAAAGGCTTGGTATATATCAATTCATGAACAATGCAACAAATTAAGGGTTAGGGTGAACAGATCAAAGGTATTTCCTGTGATAAGATTGACAAAAAGGTGGTAAACCAGTGACGAGCAAGACCTTCCAAGCAGAAATCAAAGTTATCATAGCAAATGAGAGAGCTGTAGACCTCAAGGACAGGACCGGTGGTTTAGAAAGAACAACATATGCAATGAGAGGGTGACAAGTGTCGTGCTTTGGGGTTCATGTGAGACAAAAGGTTGGTAAATGTCAGTTCAGTAGCAATGCAACAAATTGAAGGTATTGAGTTTGAACGGAGAAGAGGTATTTTCTATGTTAAGGGAGACAAAGGAAGTGGTTAGTCAAGGAACAAGCAAGTTCTTCGAATGGAAATCAGTTATCATGGCAAGTGAAGGAGCAACAAACCTCAAGGCCAAGGACAGTGGTTTAAGTCAAGAAAGAACATCATACACACGGAGTGGGGGCAATGGACGTACTTTGGGATTCATGTGAGACACAAAGGTTAGGTAGATGCCAGTTCATGAGCAATGCAACAAATAGAGGATATTTGGTCTGAACGGAGAAAAGGTATTTTCAGTGATACGGATGACAGAAAAAGTGGTTAGTCAATAAACAGGAAAGGTCTTCGAGTGGAAATCAGTTATCATGGGAAGTGAAGGAGCAATCTCCCTCAAAGTTCAAGGCCACAAACCAACCACCATATTTTTAAACTGACAAGATTTTTCTTTGATTTGAAACAGGGGCAGAAAATTTTGTTTGTTTCGGAGAGACCCTCAGTAAGGAAAGGCAGCACCAAACAGGTTTGGCCGTAAATTTTCAGAACCCTCCTGGAAAATGGGACCTAGTTTAAAATTCAAAATAGTCATGAGTAGTAAAATCTAGCATAAATGTAACCCAAGGAATATAAGATGGTTTTAAAGTTTGCCTGTTGGAGATAGGATTCAATTAGGAGTTTTCAGGACCCTCCTGAATAATGGGACCTAGCTTTAAGATTGTTGTTAGATAACAAGATGTAGCGAAAATAATACCTATAGAAAATATAAATTAGATTTAAAATTATTGTTTAATTAAGAGTTGTCAGGACCCCCCTGGATAATGGAGAGTAGTTTAAGACCCTCTTAGATAACAAGATTTAGCGAAAGTCATACCTTTAGAAGATATAACTTAGATTTATAATTATCGTTTAATTAAGAGTTATCAGCCCCCCTCCCCCCGGATAATGGGACCTAGATTTCAAATTCTTAGTAATATTTGGTAATATGATTCAGTTTAACACTCACATATGTACCCAACTACCAAACTGGGGCAAAAAAATTTCTTTGTTTTGTCTATTTTTGTTGAAATTAGGTACCCACTTGGAGAACAGGGAGAATTAGTTCATGTTCAGCAATCAGGCGCCCAAGTGGAGAGCACGGGAGTGCAATTCAAGTTCAGCAATCAGGCGCCCACCTGGAGAGCACGGGAATACAATTCAAGTCAGCATTCAGGCGCCCACCGGGAGAGCACGGGAATACAATTCAAGTTCACAATCAGGAGCCCGCCTGGAGAGCACGGGAATACATTTCAAGTTCAGCAATCAGGCCCCCACCTAGAGAGCACGGAAATACACTTCAAGTTCAGCAGTCAAGCCCCACCTGGACAGCACGGAAATACAACTCAAGTTTAGCAGTCAGGCGCCCACCTGGAGAGCACAAGAATACAATTCCATTTCAGCAGTGAGGAGCCCACCTGGAGAGCACGGGAATACAATTCAAGTTCAACAGTTAGGCGTCCATCTGGAGAGCACGAGAATACAATTCAAGTTCAGCATTCAGGCGTCCACCTGGAGAGCAAGGGAATACAATTCAAGTTCAGTAGTCAGGAGCCCACCTGGAGAGCACGGGAATACAATTCAAGTTCAGTAGTCAGGCGTCCACCTAGAGAAATGGAAAGCATCTCAAAGTATAACTCAAGTTTCGCGGTCAGGCGTCCACCTGGAGAAAGGGAAAGCATCTCAGAATGTAGTTCATGTTTTTGGAAGTCAGGCATCCACCTGAATAAAGGGAAAACATCTCAGATTATAATTCAAGTCGACAACATAGGAATTTCACCGGGAGAATACAAGCCAACATGGCAACAAGAGCTGCAAGATCAAGTTTGAAGTTATAGATAGGATTTCTTGCAATTCATAGATCATAATTCAGTCTAGCTTCTTTTTTTTTGACATGGTGTAATAAGGGGTTCAGTACACAGTAGTAGCAGCAACAGTGAAATCACAGCTTCATGGTAGTCCCAGCTACCAGACATTCTCGAACTACACTGGCTTGATTCTTTTATAGCCAAGGATATATAAGCAACCTCGGAAGTAGGGTGCAGTCAAATCTTTCAAAAATTCTTCCCACAGAGTATTCAAACGGGCAAAAATGGTTTGTATCCGCTCACTTTATCTTTGCACGAAAACTCTTCGTGTTTTCGAGCAAAGAGGGGCTGATGTGAGCACGTAATTTTTCCCCTATATGAATTACTCCCACAAATTCAAAATAAAATAATTTTTCCCATTGTTTGCGATTTTGTGGATTTTTGTGGCTTTTTCAGTTATTATTTGCATATTGTCTATGCATGTTAATTTTGTTTAATTATTAAAAAATACAAAAATAGATTGCATGTTCATTTAGGAGTTAACTTTGCATTTTTAGGAATTAATTAGCGATTAAGTTATTTTATTAAAAAAAAGAAAATTACAAAAATAGTTATTTTGCACCTTTTAATTTTAATTTTGATTTTGAGTAGTTTTTCTTTAATTTATTAAATGTGGTAATATTTTTTTAGGATTTTGTTATTTTGGGTAAGCTAATTTGGTTTTATAATTTAATTTAAGATTTTAGTTTCAATTTTTGAAAAGAAAAAAAAAAGAGAAAGGAAAGCAAAATGAAATTAGAAAATGAAAAAGAATAGATTGTTTTGGGCCAAAGTAATTCGAAGACCAGATGTTC
>MU717237.1:0-60968 GCA_026770625.1 Nicotiana glauca | reverse complement strand
ACCCGGTAATCTCCCCCCCCCCCAATCGTCTCTCATCTTCTCCAAAATCAAACCCTAGAGATATAACCCTAGCCGCCACCATTCCCACCACCCAGAAACCCGACGGCGCCACTCCCTTTCCCCACCAAATTAACACCCTTGAACACCCTTCTCCCCCTCATTCCAAAACTCCACTCCATTTCCTTAGAACCTATTGAATCCTCTCGAATCTAGATTTGAAAGAAAGCCCTAAAATCCCCATAGCCCAAATCAACGGGCTTATTGAAGATTTTGGACTGTAGTGGACTTTACTCATGTGTTTTCATATAAAAATTTATGATTAAGGGCTATTCCGGTCAAAAATTAAAGATCCTTCAAGGTTTTTTCAAGTATGCATCTGAACGGTTTAGGTATTGTTCCGATTTTATGTTTTTTTATTGCATCATTGCTCTTCTTTTTTAATTTGTTTATTTTCATGTGACGTTTTGCCCCCCCCCCCCCCCCCTTCTTTGTCTTTCTATTCTTGACTAGGAAGTTGTTAGGAATTCTCCGCTTTTAGTATTCAATTTTCTGGTTATATTAGTGTTCGTTTAGTTGGCTGGATTTTCAATTTTTCTGTTGTCTTTATTTCCTTCAGTTAATCATGAACACTTTTTGTTAATTAGTTTAAGAAGGACTGCGGTTAAATTCTCACTATTTAGCATGATTGAGCTAAATTTGAAATTCATTACCTGTTGGTCCAGTTCTGAGTGTTGAAATCACTTGAAGTTTTCTTTTTTCTATTTGTCAGTGGCTTGGCTTGATTCTTGACCCCTTTGGTTTGAGCTTTAGGTCCATCTGATATATTCACTTGGACCTGAGCCTTTGGGTCATTGACCCATGACCCATTTGAGGTCCAGGGGTAAATAATGAAGGATTGGGGGGTAGTTTAGGAAATGGGTATAGGGAATCTCTCAAATAACTGCCTAGGAAGCTTCCTAGAAGCTGAGAAAGAGCCTTACTTGGCAAGCAAGCCAAAATTTGAGGGATGAAGTAGCAAAAATAAAAATTAGACAAGGGCAAAATTGAAAAAATTGAAATCTGCTAGTTGCCATATTGCCTTGCCTATAAAGGCATCTCATTCTTGCCTTTCAAGGCAGAAAAATGAGAGATAGAAAATTCTGAAAAAATTGGAAAATGCTGTTTCATTGAGATTTCTGCTTTGAATTTTGAAATTTCTCATTTTCTAAACAATGTTTGATTCTATTTGAGGTTGAAAATGGTTTGAACTTGGCTAGTAAAGATCGGGTTTAAGTTGGTCGATGGATTTCCTTCTTCTGGATTGATATCAATTTTGGTCTGGGTGGATTCTATTACTGCTGATTGTCGGTCTGGTGCTGTTTATTGTTGCTTCATTTCTGTCTTCCTTTTTCCATTTTCAGGTACTTGTTCTTGAATCATGTATCATGTGAAGAGTGGTTGAAGTATGAAATGAAATTGGAAGTTCAAACACAACTTCTGAGTTGCCCTGCTCATTAGTTTAGTTTTTTTTTATTATTTACTGAGTTTTGTTTGATGCATTACATTTTGTTGGATAATGTTAGCGTTGTTATGAAAGCTGTGTTGAGTTCTATCTGATGGGAGATCCAGTTTTCTAGCAAGTGTCTTGTAGTTAGATGTGGAATGTTTGAAAGTATTCTGAATAATTGGTGCATAGCTTAGTTGGCTAC
This sequence comes from Nicotiana glauca, assembly GCA_026770625.1. Lineage (NCBI taxonomy): Eukaryota > Viridiplantae > Streptophyta > Magnoliopsida > Solanales > Solanaceae > Nicotiana > Nicotiana glauca. Next base: position 59,280 of record MU717237.1, on the reverse strand, counting down.
TTATGTAGTTAGATGATGCTAAATGGTATGGATTGGATATGTATCCTCTTGTTAAGCAGGTGTCATTTTATCTTGTGTTTCTTGTGAGCGTGTTTAAACTAGGTTGGTTGGATATAATCCAGAATGTTCAGTTAATAGTTTAAAGTTTGAAAAAAGGAAAAAACAACAAAACTCAGCTTCACCACCTTTTTCATATAATTTTTAATTGAACGCATTGTTGGTACAAAGGGGTGGTTTGATTTCTTCCATAGATGATAACTGGTATAATGTTGTGTTATAAGAAGGAAGAACAAGTCTAGTATGCTTTAAAAGCAGAAGAAAAACACACTGATTTATCTTTGGGGGAATGTGACTGATTTTAATCTAGAGGTGTTTTGAAAATTGAAGTGCCTCGTCCATTTGAATACTTAACATAACTATCCAGTTAATATTTTAACAGTCTACAATTTCTGTTACGTATAAGACTATCATGTGAATGTGGTTAAACTAAAGTGGTTTTCAGTTAATTACAATCAGTGTTTCAATGACTAGTAATGGTATATTTAATTATTGTGGTTGTTCAATATCAGACTTATGGATCTATGAGGTTTAAATCCCTTTGTCAATACATGTTCTTTAAAATTGGTTGCTTTATGTTGTGGTCTAGGTTTGTTATACTCACCTCCCTGGTACCCTGCTTGTGTAGGTTTCACGTGCTTTGCAATTGGGCTTGCCTTGGGCCCAAATACGTAGAGATAGGACCTGGACCCTCTTGTCGCCCCCTCCTGCCCTGTTTCTGATTACCAGCCCATATAAACTAAGGCAAATTCGCCTAGTTTGAACAAATCCCCCAGCTCTTTAATGCTTAATTAGTCATACTCTTAAGTAGTTTCAAGGTGGGCCATTAAATAAAATAAAGTGTATGGCCCTTGTATTTAATTTGGAGACCTCTTGAGTAGAACAAATCGAGGTGCACCATGCCAAACAAAATCTCAAATAAGGGCCCCTCATTTAATTATTTCTTTTTAAATTTTTAGAATTCGAGGCATGCCATTTCGCAAATTTTTCATGGCCCTCGCAAATTAAATATTTGTGGTTTGCTTTAGGCGCAAATTAAACTATTATCGTGGTTGTGGACACGTTCGCGTGACATGACTACGATTTCTAAAAATAAAATCGGAGAATGCGTTCGCGCAACTCTGGCCGAATTTTTCTAACAATAATAAGCATTATTAATTGTGGACACATTCGCGTGACATGATTTTTGACGCGCCAAACAAATGGGTACACGTACGCGTGACCCATTTCAAGATAATTTTCTTAAATTAAAAGCGGTAAAAGGAAAATGCACATAGGTACTAAAATGAGTAATTAAACAATTTGATTAAGCCAAGTATGATCAAAGCGACCTTGCTAGAACCACGAAACTCGGGAATGCGTAACACCTTCTCCCGGGTTAGCAGAATTCCTTACCCGAATTTCTGTGTTCGCAGACTATATAACAGAGTCAATCTTTTCCTCGATTTGGGATTTAAACTGGTGACTTGGGACACCATAAATTATCCCAAGTGGCGACTATGGATTTTTAATAAAATGAATTCTGTTTCGATTGTCACTTTAAGTTGAAAAAAACAACTCCCTTTAATACCCTTAACGGGGTTGTAGTAAAAAAGGACGTGTGACCCTACCCTGCTCATATTGATCCGACCTCCTTTACTTTGTTGACCTCTTTGTCGCCTCTTGTTGACCAACATGTTTACCCCTTCCATGGCGTTCACTTGTCTTGGCGCTTGAACTTGCTGTAGTTGAGCTTTTGTCAACTCGTTCATTGTTTTAGTCAACTATGCTATTGCTTGGACGTGGTCATGGAGCTCTTTGTGCAGGTGAATGACTTTGGGATCACCTTGTGGCATATTAACTCGGATTATCATGACGAGTAAGTATCTTCCATCTCATCTAATATCTCACACGCCTCAGCATAAGGTGTGTTCATAAAGTTTCCCCCTGCTAGCTGGTTCACTACACACTGATTGTTGGTGTTGATGCCATGGAAGAATGTTTGTTGGATCATTGCTTTGGTCATGTCATTGTTCGGACATTCTTTCACCATCGTCCGATACCTTTCCCAGATCTCATGAAGTGATCATTAGGTTCCTGTTTGAAGGCCAGGATCTTCATCTTAATGTCGCCATATCCCCCAATGAGAAAAACTTAGATATAAACTTGTCGGTCAACTCATCCCACGTAGTGATGGAATGATTAGAAAGCCTTTTGAGCTAGCCCAAAGCTTTCCCTCTAAGTGAAAAAGGGAACAATCTCAATCCTAATGCATCATCCGACACATTAGTCTGTTTGCTTCCCCAGCAGGTATCCACAAAGGCATTTATATGTTTATATACATTCTGATGGGGAGCACCTGTGAAGTATCTTCGTTGCTCCAATAAATTCAACATAACATTAGTAATCTGGAAATTGCCCGCCCGGATCCGCGTTGGGACAATTTCACTTGTGTAAACTTCATTTGGAAGCACCCGAGAGCCACTCGCAGAGGAACTGTGGGAGGGTCTGGAATGTTGTCATTGGCCTGGCGGCCTCTTCTTTGAGCTTGAGGTACTAGTGGGACCTCATTTTCAACATTATCATCTACCTTCTCCCCAGAACATTTCCAATAGGATCATTGTTTGCTATGTTGTACCTGAATAAATTAACTCACACAAGTTAGTAAAATAGAAGGAAAGAAAATCAAGACACGCAACTAGTCAGATAGATAGCTCCCCGGCAACGGTGCCAAAAGTGATAGGCTCCAATCATATACCACTATAAAATGGCAAGATTGGTTGATGCAGTTTTTACCTGAAAGGTCGGGATCGATATCCACAAGGAGATACTAGTGGTTGGGAATTGAGTTTCTATCCAATCTAGCTATGCGTGTTGTTCTTAATTGCACTTCTAACCATGCTTTATTTTGTTTCTATTCTACTTTTATGCTAATGAATGCTGAAAGTAATCTAAGTATAATGTTTTTGTAAGGGTTTTATAAATTAATAAAAAGCACTAGGGAAGTCACTTACACCTAGGCGAGTACATAATAGGGTCTAGAAGTTAGGATAAGATTGTTATATTTAGGATCATGATATAACCTTTGCACATAATTAATCACTATATACCTCTAGGTAGTTTGAGTGACTTTGCCCTAATAGAATTTCTCAAGCCCAATTGGGTGTTCAAATAATGCAAGCAAAATTGGCTCAAGTCGGGTATTATTATCTCTAGGTTTAACCCTTTAATTGGGGCTATCAATCTCTTGAATGCACCCCAATTCCTTGTTAGCCTGCATTTTCTAGACTTAGTCCCTCTTTCTCAAGAAGAGTCTAAGTCATATAGGCATGAATCAGTGTTTGAAACCACCAATTCAACAATTAAAGCATGATTCAAGATAAATATCATTAACCCATAAACAATTAAGCCCTAAATTGAAGACCCATTAAATACCCACACTAGGGTTGGTCACAACCCTAGCTAATGAGTTTAGCTACTCATAATCAAGGTAAAAATCAGATGAAATATAAGCCATAAAAAGTAATTACAGAAGTAAAATCTAAGATTAATTGCTAAAGATGCTCTAAAATTACTCTAAGAAGTAAAAGATGACTATTCACGTACTTCTCAAAACAAAAGCTGCCCTAAAAATGTGAAAAAGAACTATTATACACAGCTGACATTCGGGGACAAAAATACACCTACGGAGGTTTTACTGGCAACAAAATACTGAGCGCCTCAGTGCTTGAACTTTCGCGGCCGCGCAAAAGCAAATGAAATCTCCGTAGGAATTGTTGTGATTGTGCCTCTTTTTTTTATTGGGCTTCCGACTGTGCTTGCACGGAGTTACCCTCAGAAGCTTCCCCGGATAGGACGTAATCACTGGTTTTCGAGGTGTCAGGGGCTCTATTGGCGATTGTTTTCTTGCTGATAGCGTTTTGGATTGCTAGAGGTAGATTGCTTTTGCCTCCACCCCGACCTCGGGAGGGTTCTGCCCTCCCTTGCGGTGTATCTCATCTACCACGTGAACTAAACATTATCTGTAATACATAATAACTAGAAATCAGTTACAATTGAAGCTTATAATGTATGCATAAACATGATTGGAAGTTGCAGAAAAAACATTCTCAGAAGGGCAGTGCAGACTGAATAAAAGTGAGTGCGGCCGCAAACTGCCCATTGCAGACCGCACAAAAGTGAGTGCAACCGTAGAGTGCCATTGCGTACCGCACAAAAATGAGTGCGACCGTAGAGTCCCAGGTTCAGACTACTGGGATCTCTTAAGTTCCATCATTGTGGACCGCACAGGTCCATTGCAGATCAAACAATTTTGAGTGTTGCCGCACAAGTCAAGCACAAAATTTTCCTAACTCTGAGGGTTGCGGACCGTACAAAAGTGTATGCGGCCGCATAGCCTCTTCTGTGGACCGCACAAAAATGTGTGCGGCCGCACAATTCAAATTTCACTGGCATTGACCAAGGGTTCATGCATTTTTGTTCTTAAATGGTCATGGTTTTAGCAATCAAAATCATTAGCTACTTCTAAGCAAAAACAACTAAGCATTGACATTTTTAGGCATGTGATTAACCCTAAATTAAAGAACAAAAGCAAACAAACATTGAAGAATCCAATGAAGAAATTAACATACCAGTAATAAAGATGCAGTGATGAAATGAGGGAACAATTTGAGAGAAAATGGAAATTTACTATGCAAGCTTGGCTTTAGGGCTCAGAAGATCGAAAAGTTTTAAAAATATGCAAGCAACCATATTTATACTTTTACTCATGGGACCCAGTTTTTTTTACTTGAGTGAGGCCGCATAATTTTGATGTGGTCCACATTCCTTACCTTTTTATGGAGAAGTCTCGCTGCGGACCGTATAAAAAAGAGTGCGGCCACAACATTAGTGCAGACCGCACAAAAATGTGTGCGGCCGCAATTCCTTAAGCATTTTTGACAGGCCAACTTCAGAGACTATGCATTTTGACCCTTAACCAAATTTTTCATGCATAGTCCCTGCAATCCACACCCATTCCTGCATACTCTTTAAAATTGGTTAGCACAAAACAAAGTCTATCTAATCTAATATAGATAAATCTCAATTGGTGTCTTATAGGCCTTCCTATAAGCCCAAAGATCATTATCAAACTTTTTTGACAAATCCGTTCGATTGGCATTCACAATCTTTGACAAAATACTCTTGATCTTCCGGTTGGAGACTGTAACCTGTCTGCTTGCTTGAGGATGGTTGGGGGTGGAGACTTTATGAGTGACACCATACTCAGTGAGTAAGGTATCAAAAGTACGATTGTAAAAATGCGAACCCTAATCACTAATAATGGCCTTCGGAGTACTAAACCTTGTGAAGATCTTCGTTTTCAAGAATGCCACCACATTTCGAGATTTGTTGTTAGGTAAAGCCATGGCTTTAACCCATTTTGACACTTATTCCACAACTACAAAAAATATAATTGTTCCCACAAGAGCTCACGAACGGTCACATGAAATCAATACCCCAAATATCAAATATATCAATCTCTAAAATGGTGGTAAGGGGTATCTCATTCTTCTTAGAAATCCCATGGGCCCTTTTGAATTCATCACAACGCTTGACAAGCTCACTAGCGTCCTTGTAGAGAGTAGGCCAATAGAATCCATAAGAAAACCTTTGTAGCCATTCTAGTTCCACCATGGTGACCACCATATGGTAAAGAGTGGCAAGCCTCAAGAATTCCCATTTGTTCTTCTTCCGACACACATCGTCGGATCATACCATCGATACATATCCAGAAAAGATACAAATCATCCCAATAATATTCTAAGCAATCCCATTTGAGCTTCTTCCTTTGGTTTGAAGAGAAATCATTCGGTAAAATGCCACTCACAAGGTAATTGGCTAAATCGGGGGACCATGTCATCCCGGTCATTGAAATGGATAGGAGTTGCTCGTCGAGAAATGAATCATTGATCTCAAGGCCATCATGTGGCCTCCCTTTCTCCTCCAAACGGGACAAGTGGTGTGCCACTTGATTCTCACTACCCTTGCGGTCTCGAATCTCTAGATCAAACTCCTACAAAAGAAGAACCCACCGCATCAACCTTGCCTTAGAATCTTTCTTGCTCATCAAATATCGAAGTTCCACATGTTCGATGTGAACAATTACCTTAGTTCCCATCAAATACGTCCAGAAGTTCTCCATGGCAAAAATAATAGCAAATAACTCCTTTTCGGTCAATGTGTAGTTGACTTGGGCATCATTCATGGTCTTGCTAGCATAGTAGAATGGATGGAAGATTTTGTTGATTCTTTGCCCCAGCACCTCTCCAACCGCAACATCACTAGCATCACTAGCTCAAAAGGAAAGCTTTAATATGGTGCGGTGATAATATGAGTAGTAGTCAACTTGAACTTAAGAAACTTGAATGCCTTCATATAATTTTCATTGAAATGGAACTTGGCATCCTTCTCCAAAATTTTGCAAAATGGGTTCACCACCTTGGAAAAATCCTTGATGAATCAGCGATAGAAACCTGCATGAACCAAGATGCTCCTCACTTCCTTCACGGATGTAGGGGGAGTTTGGAGATCATCTCTGTCTTGGCCTTGTCGACCTCAATACCATTCTTTGAAATTTTGTGGCCGAGGACAATGCCTTCCTCGACCATGAAGTGTCACTTCTCCTAATTCAACACCAAATTTGCCTTCTCACATCTAGCCAATATCCTATCAAACTGTTCAAACAATCTTCAAACGAATTCCTAACCACCGAAAAATTATCCATAAAGACCTCAAGAATGTCCTTCATCATGTCGGTGAAGATAGTCATCATACACCACTGAAACGTCGTCAGTGCATTACACAACCTAAAAGGCATCCGCGAGAATGCGGAAGTACCATAGGGACAAGTAAAAGTGGTCTTCTCTTGGTCCGCATGAGCAATAAGGATTTGGTTATAACCGGAGTATCCATCCAAAAAGCAATAAAAAGCACGCCCTGCCAACCTATCAAGCATTTGATCAAGAAATGGAAGCGAGAAATGATCTTTCCGAGTAACTTTGTTGAGCTTCATATAGTCTATGCACACTCTCCACCCAATGATGGTTCTTGTTGGGATCAATTCATTCTTGTCATTTGTTACCACAATGATGCCCCCTTTCTTTGGGACACATTGCACTGGAGAGGTCCACGAGCTATCGAAAATGGGGTACATAACCCCGGCATCTAACCACTTTATTATCTCCTTCTTCACCACCTCTTGAATTACTTCATTCAATCTTCTTTGATGTTCAACAGAGGGTTTGGCACCCTCCTCCAAAATAATCTTGTGCATGCAAACGACGGGGCTTATGTCCCGAATATCCGCGAAAGTCCAATCGATTGCTCTTTCCTCCTTTGTAGCACCTCCAATGTGGACTCTACCTGCATGTTAGTTAAGCAAGAAAAAAGGATAACTAGTAGAGTAGAAGAAGAGCTAAGGAATTCATACCTGAGGTGGGGGAAATAGATTTAGCTCCAAGGTAGGAGGCTCCTCGATTGAGGGCTTTGTTGGAGGAGTCATCCGGTTTTCAAGATCCAGAGATAGATTTTGGGGCTAATAAGTGTACGACCCCATGCCTTGCGATGCATTTACACACTCCATATAGCCATCACTCTCCTCATCATCATCTATGTTGAGCAAAACGGCTTCCAATTTGTCCTCAACATTCATTATTGCACCAACATCATCAACTATCACATCGATCACCAAATCCACAAATGAACAAACTTCATTCCTATTCGGTTGCCTCATTGATTTTCACACATGGAAGACCACTTTTTCGTCACTCACCCAAAAATTGAGCTCACTGGCCTCCACATGAACAAGAGCCTTACCCGTAGCAAGGAAAGGTCTACCCAAAATGATAGTCACCTCATAGTCCACTTCACAATCAAGGATAATGAAGTTCTCTAGGAGGATGAACTTGTCAACTCTAACCAATACATCATCAATAATACCCAAAGTCATTTTCATTGTCCAATCAGCGATTTGCAACCTCATGGATGTGGGTCGTGGTTTCCCAATTCCCAAAGTTTTGAACACTGAATAGGATAACAAATTGATACTTGCCCAGAGATCACATAATGCTTTGGCAATGTCGGCACTCCCAATAGTGCAAAGGATTGTGAAAGCACCCAGATCTTCCAATTTCGGAGCCATTGAGTGCATAATAGCACTCAGTGAGTCATCTTGATGATTTCACAATTCATTGATCTTTTCTTGGTTACCCAATCCTTCATGAATTTTGCATATCCCGGCATTCGTTCGGCACATTAATTGACAAACTCTTCATCATATCAATAATCTTTTTGAATTTGTTTTCATTGTTTTTGTATGCAAGCCTTTGAGGGTATGGAGGAGGAAGCCTTGGCATTGGTTCCTTAGCCTTTGGCACCACCGGTTCCGGCATGTCAATCATGTGTTCCCTAGACGGGTTCAACTTTTCTTGTGTCTCCTAAACACTTTCATCTATATCAATTTTCATTTCTTTATTAGCTTGAACCGCATTTCTTGGAATTTCATCCTCTTGAACCACAACATCTTCATCCACAATCCTTCTTTGATTTGAGGTGGTTGCATCTCCACATTTTCCACTTCAAGTAGTCACGGCCATAGCATGTCCCGTATTGTTCCCACCTTTCGGGTTTACCACTGTATCACTAGGTAGTGCCCCCTTAGGACACATGTTCAAAGTTTGTGAGATTTGGCCTAGTTGAACCTCCAAGTTCCGAACATAAGTGTTGTACGAGGCTATTTGAGCATCGGAGTCAGCGTTCTTCTCCATCATCTATTTAAACATGTTTTCAATTCTAGCCATCTCATTGGAAGAAGAGCTCTGCCTTGAGAAGGATAGGGAGGTGGATTGCTTGGTTGTTGGAACATTGGAGGCCTTTGAAAACTCGACCCCCCGTTGTTGTTGCTGTTCCACCCTCCTTGGTTATTTCCTCCCCAATTGCTTTAATTGTTGCCATCCAATTGCCTTGATTTCCTTGATTGTTCCAATTGCTTTGATTAGAATTGCCACCACTCCAATTGCCTTGGTGGTTTTGGTTGTTCCAATTATCTTGGTTCCCTTGTGACCTCCATTGTTGTTGGTTTTGTCCTTGAGCATTGTTCCTTTGACCTTGATAATTGTTGACATATTGAACTTCTTCGTCTTACTCAATGAATGAATCACCTTGATCATAACCACTATCATCTTGCATAAATTTTTCCGGACGGCTTTGCATTTGTTGACCTTGGTATTGTCTTTTATTTACCATCATATTCACACCTTCAATTGCATGCACTTGTTTTGGCCCTTGAACTTGTTAAAGCTGAGCCTTGGCCAATTGGTTCATGGTAGTTGTCAACTCGGCAATAGCTTGCCCATGGTCATGTAGCTCCCTGTGTAGGTGAATAACATTAAGGCCACCTTGCGGTACATTAGCTCTACTTTGCCATGCCAAAGAGGTATCCGCCATTTCATCAACAATTTCACAATATTTGGCATATGGCGTGTTCATGAAGTTCCCCCCGGTGAGTTGGCTAACCACACATTAGTTAGTTATGTTGATCCCCCTATAGAAGGTCTGTTGGATCATAGCCTCAGTCATATCATTGTCCGTGCATTCTTTAACCATGGTATGATATCTTACCCAAATCTCGTGCAATGGCTCATTGTGATCTTGCTTGAAAGCCACAATCTCATCCCGAAGTGTTGCCATATGTCCCGGAGAGAAAAATTTGGAAATGAACTTTTCTGCCAACTCATCCCAAGTGTGGATAGAATGGCTGGGCAACTTCTGTAACCAATCCATTGCTTTTCCCTGTAGAGAAAAGAGAAATAGCCTCAACCTCAATGCGTCCTTAGAAAAATTTGTTTGCTTGCTTCCCCAACAAGTATCGATGAACCCCTTGAGATACTTGCAGGCATTTTTATTCGGAGCCCCGGTGAAGAAACCACGTTGCTCAAGTAGCGTAAGCATCATGTTGGTGATTTAGAATTTGCCTGCCCTAATGTGGGGAGGGACTATAGAACTTGCATAACCCTCGTTTGGCAATTGTCAGTGGGCTGCCGCTCTTGGTGGAGGTGGCAGAGGGACGAGCACATTATCGTGATACGGGAGGCCTCGTCTATTAGCTTGAGGTTCAAGAGGAACCTCATCCATTGCATCATCGTCCACATCTTCCCCCAATGGCACATTTCCATCGGGCTCATTGTTGAGAGCCATTTTCGTACCTAAAATCAATTCAAACACAAAATTAATTAGTAACTCGAAATGAAAAGAATACAAACACAAAAACCTAGATATATAGCTAAATCTGTTAACTCCTCGGCAATGGCGCAAAAAATTGATCTCGCCCAAACTCATACCACAATTAGGAAGTGAGGCATCGAAGCAATAATAAATCACAACACTGGTCGGGGTCGATTTCTCTGGGAGTTAGATATAGGATTAGGTATATAACTAGATTAAATATATGATGTTCCTTAGATTTCACTTCCACATATTCATTGGTTGTTTCTATTTATACTTTTAGCTAATAATTGCAATGAATAAACTAGAAGACAATGTTTTTGGTTTTGGTTATTTTTCAAATGGTAAAGGATCTAGGATCGTGACTTCCACCTAGGTGGCTACCTAATGGGTTGTAAACTATAGGGCTAGTTTGATTAATCAGGATCGTAATATAGCAATCACATGCAATTGCTCACTCTATACCTCTCAGTAGTTTGAGTAACTTTGCCCAATTTGACTTTCTCAAGCCCAAATGTGTATTTGCGCAAATCAAGTGATATATACTCAAGTCGGGTCTTACCATCTCTAGATTTGACCCTTTAATTAGGGCTATCCAATTCTTGAGTTCACCCCAATTCCTTGTTAGCCAAGTTTTCCTAAACCTAGTATCTCTTTCTCAAGCAAAGACTAGATCAAATAGGCGTGAATTAATGTTTGCAACCATTAATTCTAGGATATAAGCATAAACAAGGATAAATATCACTAACCCAATCACAAACAAGCCCTAAAATTAGATAGCCACTAAGTACCCACACTAGGGTTGATCCACAACCCTAGCTAAAGATTTAGTTACTTATGAAAAATAAAGAAATATAAGAAGAAATTAAGAGGGAATGCATAATAATTGATTAAACAAAGAAAATCTAATGTTAAGAAGTCAATCTAGTACAAAATTACTCAAAGAAGTAAAGAAAACAGCTCAGGTGCACCTCTGCAAACTAAACTTAACCTTAAAATGACAAAAAATTCTATATATACTAAGCTGAAAATATCTTATGAAAATGCCCCTGCGAAGGTTGTGCGGCCGCATAATTCTGGTGTAATCCACAGAATGGGCTTCTGCGGCCGCACAAAAGTGATGCGGTCCACAGTCTTGGGAATTTTGTCTTGGCACTTCAGGCTTTTGTGGTTCGCATAAAAGTGGGTGCGGCCGCACCTAGGATTATGCGGCCACACAAAAGTGATGCGCTCCGCACTCTTTTACTTTCCAGCTCTCTGAATCTTCAATCATGCAGACCGCATAATAATAGATGCAGCCGCACATGATCTCCTACGGCCATAAAATTTCATTGCAGTCCGCACTCCCTGAGTTGGCCAAAAACCACTTTCTGAATCTTCATTCTGCGGTCACACTAGAATTGTGCGGCCCGCACTGCTATCTCTTTTGCCATGTTTTGGTTCTTGTTCACTTTAGACTCCTTTATGAGTTGGTTTTGACTTCTTTGGCTCGTTTCCCAATATTACTACAACTAAGCACATTTTGTTAGTTTTCTGGAATACCTTTAAGCATTTTTGAGCTAAAACGCAAGTAAAAGAGCGCTAATAAGCGGTCAAAATCCTTACTTATCAGACACTTGACTGTTGTTGAGAATTTGTACTTCTTGTTTTGCTGGATCAGGCCTTACGACCTCAGCAGAATTGCGTATAATAAATCTTTGGAATTATTCATAATTTATGTTGCTTTATTGGCTTGATATATAAATTGTTAAATGATGGAAATAAACTTGGAATTTACTTTTAGCGAGAGGATTGTTTATTATTTCCTATTAGGGAGTTTTCAGCTATATTTATGCAATTCATGCTTTGCTATAATTTATGACATTTTATTATTAGCCCTTAGTAAGTGTCAAAGTCGACCCCTCGTCACTACATCTTCGAGGTTAGACTGGATGCTTACTGGATACATGTTGTTTATATATATTCACGCTACACTTCTGCACTTAATGTGCAGGATCTTAGGCAGGTACATCTGGATATTAGTCTGGCACGCATGCTTGATCCTTGTTACGAGATTACACGGTGAGATGCCTTCTGAGCTATTCAGCAGCAGCCGAAGTCTTTCTTTTATTTATTGTTCTATTTATTTCATTTTGGACAGTAGAGTAGAAATCTTTTGTATATTCTACTAGTAGCCCATACACTTATGACTCCAGGTCTTGGCACACACTAGTATACTTATGGCTTTGGTTTTATTTCTATGGTTATGATTGTACTCAACTGCTTTTATTTTAATTATTTTAAATTTGTTATTTATTAAATCTTTTAAATTAAGGAAATTTATTTATTTGGAAAACCTATTAAAAAGGGAAATCACAAGGTTGTTCACTGTTGGCTTGCCTAGCAACGGTGTTGGGCGCGATCACGGCCTTTAATAGAATTGGTTCGTGACAACATGGTATCAGAGCACTAGGTTTACGTAGGTCTCACAAGTTATGGGCAGGACTAATAAAGTCTTTCAGATCGGTGCGGAGACATCCGTACTTATCTTCGAGAGGCTATAGGGTGTTAGGAAACTACTCTTTATTCATCTCCTATCGTGTATTTGATGGTGTACTAATCTTCTTTCTCTTATTCTCTCACAGATGGTGAAAATGCGCACGGCGGACGTTCCAAACCTGGGAAGGGCTGCTCCCCATGTTGCTAGAGGTAGAGGCTGAGGGAAGGCATCATCTCAAGGTAGGGGGCGAGGACATCCCAAAGTTACCCTAGCTATACCACCAGAGGATCCAGTAGAGGATCCTATTACTGAGGAGCAAGGCGAGGTGCCTGCAGCAGAGCTAGCCCCAAACCCCAAAAGATTTCATGTCAGCACCGGGCTTTTAAGAGGTCATGGGCCATATGCTATGATTCATGTATACTATGACCCAGGCAAGTTTATTTCCAGCAGACCCGGTCACATTTCAGGCGGGAGAGGGATCACAGACCCCTACTGCTCAGGCTCCTAGGCATGTAGTTGTTGTATATCATAACCTGGGTGTACTACCCATAGGTGGGGCCCAGCCAGTAGCAACAGTCGTAATTGAGCCCATACCAGTTGTAGCCGGCGAGCCATAGAAGCTATTGGACATATAGACTAGGCTACAGTCTCCTATCTATAGGGGTGAGTTACATGAGGATCCCCAAGGCTTCATTAATAGATGCAGGGATAAACTGCACAACATAAGGATATTGGAGTCTCATGGGGTGGATTTCACTACTTTCCAGCTGGAGGCAGGACCCGTAGATGGTGACAGTCTTATCTTCTCGGCAGACCAGCGGGTTCTCCTCCCATGACTTGGGATCAGTTTACACGCCTTTTCTTGGATAGGTATATTCCACCCTCCTACATGGAAGGGTTGCGGTTTTAGTTTTAGTAGCTCTAGCAGGGGCAGATATCAGTGATCGATCATGAGGCGAGGTTCTCTGAGTTGTCTCGCCATGCATTTATTATACTTCCTATGAACGCAGAGAGAGTGCAAAAGTTTATTGCTGGGTTGCACTCAAGTATTCAGGACACCATGGATCGGGAGGTTGAGATAGGGACTTCTATTATCTAATAGTGGAGATAGTTAGGAGGATTGAGGGTTACCGTTAGAGAGGTAGAGTGCAGATGTAGCGGGACAAGTGGCTTCACTATTCTAGAGAGTTTAAAGATGCCCCGACTGGGAGCAGAGGTCAGTTTGGGAGGGGTCAGCCTAGCAGTCCTACATATCCACCACCACCACCTCCTTAGGGTGCTCTGGTGTGACCCTATTTCAGTGTCATGATAGAGAGTTCTTACCGCCACCAGTTATTCAGGGTTCTTCCAGTGGGTACTCAAGACAACAGGGTTCTTACAGCACCTACTTCAGTGCCATGCCAGAGAGTTCATACCACTCACCAGCTATTTTGGATTCTTCTATTGGTATTCAAGCCATCAGGTTCAGACTTGAGGGAAGCAGATCACCATACCGAAAGGTTGTTTCAAGTGTAGAGATTTCAGTCATGTGCAGAGATTCTACCCCAGGCTTCGGGGCAAAGCATGGCAGCAGCCCATGATTATATCACCAGTTATCCAGCCACCCATAGGCAAACGACAGATGGGTAGGGGCCTTCCTAGAGGTGGAGGTCAGCCAACTACGGCCCAAATAGGTGGGGGCGAGCCAGTCGGTGCCCCAGTTAGGTTCTATGCTTTTTTGTCCAGACCAAATACAGTGGCCTCATATGTCGTGATCATAGGTATTATTTCTGTCTACGGTAGGGATGCTTCGGTATTATTTGATCCAGGATCTACCTATTCATATGTGCATCTTGGTTTGCTCATTTCCTGGATATTTCTCATGAGTCCTTCGGTACTCTTGTTTATGTGTCCACTCCTGTGGGTGATTATTTTGTTGTGGATACGATCTATTGGTCCTGTGTGGTCACACTCTATGGTTACAAGACTAGATCGAATCTTTTGTTGCTTGATATGACTGACTTTGAGGTCATCCTGGGCATGAACTGGCTATTCCCATATCACACCATCCTTGATTGCCATCCCAAGACTATTACTTTAGCGATGCTAGAGCTGCCGAGATTCGAGTGGAAGGGTTCATTTATCAGTACATATAGTCGGGTCATTGATAAGTCGGGATTCTAACATGTTTTATGCCTCTACTTGCCTATGCTTTGGTTATAAACTACTACAAAATAACCCCAAAATGCTCACAAGTTGTGCTTGATTGCAGCTTTGATCGACAAAATGACAAATGTCAAAGATCGGCTCAAGAAGGAGTGAAACCTGCTCAAGTGTCAAAGACTAAGTGAATTGAGGAAACGAGTACCTAGTACGGACCGCGCATAAGCGAATGCGGCCACACTAGAAACTTCAAAGAGTTGTCATATTCAAGTCGGAGGTAACGCGTTCGCGGTACACTTCTGCGCGGTCCACGGTCCGGCTCCGCAGCCGTGCTACTCTTTTGCACGGTCCGCGGAGCAGAGATATAGAGAGTTAACATTTTGACAATTTCAAGAAATGCAGTCCGTGCTCCTTTATGTGCGGCCACACCAACTTCCACCATGGCCGCGGTGCACTTCCACGCGGTCCGCGATCCTCAACTTTAGAGAAGCAGAAACTAGAAGTCCAAGACCCAGTGCGGCCGCGGTCCTTTTTGCGCGGTCCACACTGAATTTGCAGGGGTATTTTTGACCTGTTTTTCTAGCCTAGTATAAATAGAACATTTTACCATTTTTAGGTAAAGTTTTAGATTCTGAACGCAGCTGAGCTCGTGAGACTCGATATTGTAGCCATTTTCGGCACTTTTGCACTTTATTATTCTAGTTTCTTCTTATTAATTATTTAACATGCTTAGTTCTTCATCTATTTCTTCAATTTTGGTACCTAGCATGAGTAGCTAAACCCATTAGCTAGGGTTGTGGCTCAACCCTAGTATGGGTAATTGATGGGTGTTGCCATCTAGGGTTAGATTGATATATGGTGTTTGCTATTTGGGTTGATTTTATGTTTTAATTTCAAATTTGTGGTTGCAAACATAGATTCAAGCTTAATGGGTTTGATTCTTTTTGAGAAAGAGAGTTTATGACCCCAAAATTGACCCAACAAGGAATTGGGATGGATTCATGAGAAATGATAGTCCCAAGTAACGGGTTTAATCTCGAGAGAGTAATCACCTTACTTAAACCCTAGTTGCTAGATAAAATTGGCCTACCCAATTGGTCTCGAGAGAGTCAATTAGGCAAAATTACTCTCTCAACCGAGATGTGTGAGAGTGGGTACAATTGTGCAACGGTTATAGCATAAGCCCCAAATATATAAATCTTCCCTTAGTAATTTCTACCCATCAATTAGCCACCTAGGTAGTGTCACGAACCTAGTTCCTTTCTCTATATTAAATACAACTTAGCAATATTCTCGTAGAATAATTTAGTTTTAATCATTAGCTTTATAATAGTAGTTATAAAAAAATCAAAAACTAGCAATGTTTGAAGTGACATTAGGAGTACAAACACATCTCTAGACTAGATAGAAAATCCAGCTCAACTACTAGCTCCCTGAGGAAATCGATCCCGACCTCTATTCTCGGGTAAAAGCTATTGCGACCCGCTCTTCCTACCTTGGTGTAGCGTCGAGTTGGCAACGATCACTTTTTGGCACTATTGCCGAGGAGCTTACGATGTTGACTATCTGTTTAGCTAGTTTTGTGTTTTTCTTCTCTTTCCTTCTTGTGTACTAATTTTGTTTGTGTCGATCAATCAAGTATAAATGGCTCTCAATGCAAATGACCCTCTCGGCAATGAGATAGCGGGGGAGGATGTAGAGGATCTAGAACAAGATGAGATCTTACCTCAAGCTTAAAGGAGAGGCAGAAATGCCAATGCAAATGCTAATCCGAATGAGAATATTCCGGACCCTTCTCTGCCACCACCGAGAGTGGCTCCCAGAGTTCTACCCAATCAACGATACACCAGTGCTATTGTTCCTCCCCAAATCCGGGCGGGGAACTTTCAAATCACAAATGTTATGTTGATCGTGCTTGAGCAAAGAGGGTATTTCACGGGCGCCTCCGATCAAAATGCCTACAAGCACTTGAAGGGGTTCGTTGATACATGCTGGGGTAGCAAGCAAACAAACGTGTCCGGGGATGCGTTGAGATTGAGGCTTTTCCCGTTTTCTCTTTGTGGTAAAGCGTTGGATTGGTTAGAGAGGCCCACTAATCATTTTATCACCACATGGGATGAATTGGCGGACAAATTTATTGCCAAGTTCTTTTCTCCAAGTCATATGGTGGCTCTTCGGGATTAAATTCTAGCTTTCAAGCAAGATCCAACGGAGCATTTGCACGAGATATGGGAAAGATATAGAACAATGGTGAAAGAGTGCCCTAATAATGACATGACCGAGGCAATGATACAACAAACTTTTTATTGGGGCATCAACACCACGAATCAATGCATTGTGAACCAATTGGCCGGGGGGAACTTTATCAAACTTTCTTACCAAGAGGCATGTGATGTACTTGATGAAATGGCCGACACCTCTTTGGTATGGAAAAGCCGAGTAAATGTTCCCCAAGGTGACCCC
Source organism: Nicotiana glauca (assembly GCA_026770625.1). Lineage (NCBI taxonomy): Eukaryota > Viridiplantae > Streptophyta > Magnoliopsida > Solanales > Solanaceae > Nicotiana > Nicotiana glauca. Next base: position 41,897 of record MU717237.1, on the reverse strand, counting down.
ACGGTCATCCATTTGCACAAGGAATTGCACGATCATGGCCAAGCTATTGTTGAGCTTACAACACCTATGAATCAATTGGCAAAGGTGCAATTTCAACAAGTCCAAAACCCATACCAAGTCAATGCAATGGAAGGTGTTTCTATGTTTAAAAGGAGGCAAAGAGGGCAATAACAACTCAAGGTAATTGTGAGCAATTTGACAACAACAATGATGGTGGTGATTATTCAAACGAGTGCTATGATGAGCAAATCAAAGAATGTCAATAACTACCAAGAGAATAGAGGAAATCAAGGGAATCAACAATGGCGTCCCCAAGAATAATGGGGCAATCAACAAGGCGACGGTAATTGGAATAATAACAACCAACAACAAGGTGGTAGCAATTGGAACAAGAACAATCAAAACAATAATTGGGGGAACCAAGATAACAATCAAGGCAATTGGAACGGGAACAATAATAACAACAATCAAGGAGGGTGGAATAATAGCAAAAATCAAGACAATCGGAGGCAAGGCTTTCAAAGGCCCCCTATGTACCAACAACCGAACAATCCACCTCCCTTTCAATATCAAGGATCTAGTTCTTCGGGTAGTGATATGGGGAGAATAGAAATGATGTTCGAACAAATGATGAAGAAGAACCAAGACTCCGATGCTCAATTCGCTTCCCATAACACCTCTATTCAAAATTTGGAGGTGCAACTTGGACAAATATTTCAATCATTGAATACTCGACCTAAGGGTGCTCTACCAAGTGATACGGTAGTGAACCCGAAGGGAGGTAACAATCATGTGATGGTGGTTACAACAAGAAGCGGAAGTGGCATACCTCGAATGAAAATCAAGTTGTGAATGATGAAGTTGAGTTGCATGATGATAATGTGACTTTGAATGTTTATGATGTGGTTGAACCAAATGTAACCAATGATGTGCGGATTGATATTGATGATGAGGCCGGGGTAGAGACTCAAGATACCGTGAACCCATTTAGGGAACACGTAATTGACATGCCCGAGCCGGTTGTGCCAAAGGCCAAGGCACCCTTGCCTAGGCCACCTCCACCTTACCCTTAACGGTTAGCAAAGCAAAAAGGTGACAATCAATTCAAAAAGTTCATCAAAATGATGAAAAGTCTTACTATTAATGTGTCGTTGGTGGAGGCATTTGAACAAATGCCGGGGTATGCAAAGTTTATTAAGGATTTGGTAACAAAGAAGAGGTTGATGGAGTGTGAAACAATTAAAATGACGCACCAAGTGAGTTCTATAGTGCATTCGATGGCCCCAAAACTTGAAGACCCTGAAGCTTTTACTATCCCTTGCACTATCGGTAGTGCGGATTTTGCCAAAGCCATTTGTGACTCTGGGGTTAGCATTAATTTGATGCCTTATTCGGTCTTCAAGACTTTGGAAATAGGGAAACCTAGGCCAACCTCAATGAGACTTCAAAGGGCAGATCGATCGATGAAGTGATCCTTGGGCATAATTGATGATGTTCTTATCTGTGTTGATAAATTCATATTGCCAGACGACTTTGTTATATTGGATTGTGAGGTGGACTTTAAAGTGTCGATTATTCTTGGGAGACCTTTCCTAGCTACAGGGAAGGACTTGGTTGATGTTTAAGTGGGTAAATTGACATTCCGAGTGGGATATGAGAAGGTGGTATTCCATGTTTGCAAATCAATGAGACAACCCAATGGTACGGAGGTGTGTTCATTTGTGGACATTGTCACAGCTGTGATAGTGGATGACATAAGTTCCATGATAAATGTTAAAGATCCTCTTGAGGCCGTGATTCTTAACATGGATGTCGATGATGATGCTAGTAGAATGGAGTGTGTAAATGCATTGCATGGTATGGGTTCATATTCATATGAGCCTAGGAAGTTATCTTTGGATCTTAAAAACCGCAAAACTCCACCAACTAAGCCATCCATTGAGGAGACACCGGTGTTGGAGTTGAAGCTACTTCCTCCACACCTCAGGTATGAATTTTTGGGCTCTAATTCAACTCTTCCAGTTATTCTTTCTTCCTGCCTTACTAACTTGCAGGTTGAGGCCACTTTGGAGGTGCTTCAAAAGCGAAAAAGGGAAATAGGATGGACTCTGGCGGATATTTGGGGGATAATCCACGCATTTTGCATGCATAAAATCATCTTGGAGGAGGATTAAAGTCCTTCACTTGAACATCAAAGAAAACTAAATGAGGCAATGCAAGAAGTGGTAAAGAAAGAGGTTATCAAGTGGCTTGACGTTGTGTGGTTTATCCAATCTCCAATAGCTCATGTACCTCTCTGGTCCAATGCGTGCCAAAGAAAGGAGGGATGATGGTAGTGACAAATGACAACAATGAGCTTATTCCCACTCGGACCATTACCGGGTGGAGAGATTGTATGGACTACCGGAAACTCAATAAGGTGACTCGCAAGGATCATTTCCCCTAGCCATTCCTCGATCAAATGCTTGATCACCTTGCGGGGCGAGCTTTTTATTGCTTTTTGGATGGGTAATCGGGCTACAATCAAATCTTAATTTCCATGGAAGACCAAGAGAAGACCATTTTTATATGCCCCTATAGTACATTTGCTTTCTCCTGGATGCCATTCGGGTTGTGAAATGCTCCGGTGACCTTCCAACGTTGCATGATGGCTATTTTTCCCGACATGGTGGAAGACATATTGGAGGTATTTATGGATGACTTTAGTGTGGTTGGGGACTCTTTTGAAGAATGCTTGGTAAATTTGGATAGAGTCTTGGCTCAATGTGAAGAAACTAACCTCGTTCTCAATTGGGAAAAATGCCATTTTATGGTTGAAGAAGGTATAGTGTTGGGTCACAAGATTTCTAAGCATGGGATTGAGGTAGACAAGGCTAAGATCGAGGTGATTTCACGGCTCCCTCCCCCCACTTCTGTCAAACGGGTGAGGAGTTTTCTTGGGCATTCCGGGTTCTACCGACGGTTTATCAAAGATTTATCGAAGGTTGTGAATCCACTTTGCAAGTTGCTAGAGAAAGATGCCAATTTTGTTTTTGATGAAAAATGCATGGAGTCCTTTGAGCTTTTAAAGCACAAGTTGAACACAACTCCTATCATCACTGCACCTAATTGGAGTTTGCCCTTTGAACTAATGTGTGATGCAAGTGAAGTTGTGGTGGGGGTGGTGTTAGGTCAATGAATTAGTAAAATGTTCCATCCGTGTACTATGCAAGCAAGACTATGAATGAAGCTCAACGGAATTACACGGTGACGGAGAAGGAATTGTTGGAAATTGTATTTGCCGTGGAAAAATTTTGGCCTTATCCTATGGGGGGACAAGGTGATTGTGCACATGGACCATGCCGCCCTTAGGTATTTGATGACCAAGAAGGATTCCAAGGCAAGATTGATGAGATGGGTGCTACTTCTTCAAGAATTCGACTTAGAAATAGTGGACCGGAAGGGAAGTGAGAATCAAGTTGCGAACCATTTGTCCCGGTTAGAGGAAGAAAGGAGGCCAAGTGACGGCCTTGAAATAAATGATACATTCCCCCGACGAGCAACTTCTTTCCGTGTCAATGTGTGACATTCTCTGGTTTGCCGACATCGCCAACTTCATTGTGACCGGAATTGTCCCGCGTGAGCTATCTTCCAACAAAAAGAAAAAACTCAAGCGAGTTAGTTTGGATTTTTATTGGGATGATCCGTACTTGTTTAAAATTTGCACGGATGGTGTGATTAGAAGATGTGTCCCGGAAGGTGAACAATCGAGCATATTGGAGGCTTGTCACTCCTCCCCCTATGGTGGCCATCATGGAGGGGTGAAGACGGCTCTAAAGGTCTTGATTTGTGATTTCTATTGGTCGACTTTGTTTAAGGATGCTAGTGATTTGGTAAATAGATGTGATGCATGCCAAAGAGTCGGCGGAATTTCAAAAAGGGATGAGATGCCACTCAATACAATTCTCGAGGTAGATATTTTTTATGTTTGGGGCATTAATTTCATGGGTTCTTTCGTGAGCTCACTGTGTCTCAAAGTGGGTTGAAGCCGTGGATTTACCTAACAATAAAGCCCGGAGTGTTGAAGCATTCTTAAAAAAGAGTATCTTCACAAGGTTTGGCACCCCTCGTGATATCATTAGTGATGGGGGTCTCACTTTTGCAACAAGGCTTTCAACTCATTTCTTGCTAAGTTTGGAGTAAATCACAAAGTGACCCCCCCCCCATCATCCTCAATCTAGTGGTCAAGTGGAAGTCTTCAACCGAGAAATAAAGAGTATCTTATCCAAGACGGTCAATGCTAATAGGACCGATTGGTCGAAAAAGTTGGATGACGCTTTATGGGCATACTGGACAGCTTACAAGACCCCCAATTGGTATGTCCCCATACCGATTGGTATTTGTAAAATCATGTCATCTTCCGGTCGAATTGGAACACAAGGCTATGTGGGCCTTGAGAAAGTTGAACTTGGAATGGGATGTTACGGTGAATCTCCGTGTTGAGCAACTTAATGAGCTTGATGATTTTAGAATTCATGCCTACTCCAGATCGTCCTTGTATAAGTACAAGATGAAGTATCTTCACGACAAATATGCTCGGGGAATGAAATTCAAAGTTGTGATATGGTTCTTCTTTTCAACTCTCAGTTACGTCTGTTTCCGGGAAATCTCAAATCAAAGTGGAGTGGGCCATTTGAAGTTGTGTTCGTGACCCCATTTGGTGCCCTTGATCTAAGGAACAAGAATGGTGAAATATTCAGAGTTAATGGACATCGTGTAAAGCATTATCTTGGGAAGATTGATGATATCCATATGGTGGATATGGTACATTTAAAATGATAAGTTGGTAACCCGCATCGTGCCACAACGTTAAATCAGGCGCTTCTTGGGAGGCAACTCATGTCTTCTTCTTTTTCTTTGATATTCTTTGTAGTTTAGGATTTTTGAGCTAATTGGTTGTGAGATGTTGCAGGAATTGTGTTGATGCAGTGCAAAACAAGTTGGAACACAATGCACAGTCTCTAAAGTTTGCCAGTGCGACCGCGCTACTCTTTTGCGCGGTTCGCGTAGGCATGGTCCAAAAAATATTGCTCTCTAAAGTTTTCCACCGCGGCCGCGGTCCAGTTTATGCGGTCCGCGGTGAACCTTCACGGCCGCGGTATGTTTTTATGCGGTCGCACCAAGGTTGCCTACTGAAACTTCATATGTTGAAACTCAGCACGGTCTGCGGTACACTTTTGCGTGGCCGCGCTGGTAGGTGAGTATGGGCCCCACAATTTTTCTATAAATAGGTCCCAAGGGTCTTAGTATACCCTTTTCGAACTTTGAAAACTCTGAGCCCTAGAACTATTGTTCATCCCTACCTGAGACCGTAACTCTTGCTTGCTTGGACTATTTGCACTCAATCTTCACACACTTGGTAACATTTCATGCATTTGTGATTAATTAATTTCATATTTTCATTTTTATGGCTTGCCCAGTAGTTATAGCTTCTTATTTTTAATTTAATTGTTAGTTTAGGATAGTTTAAGGCCTGGGTTTTGTACTGAATATGTTTAATGAATGGGTGAACTGATTAGGGACAAAGTAGGTGTAAAAACTTGAACAAGAATGGCAAAAATACAACCCTAACATAGTGCACGTAAACCCTAGCTCATTGTGAACCGTGGTTGCTTTTGCGCAACCGCGCTGCCGTAACGCGGTCCGTGTTGCATTTCTGTACGGACCGCGATGCTCTTTTAATTGCAAGATATTTTCTTCCAGCGCGGCCACATTGCACTTCTGTGCGATCCGCGCTGGCCCACCGCGGCCGCGACCCTATTTTGTGCGGACCGCAGTGGGAGATTCAGAGAGTTGTGTTTTATGGCCTCTGCCTAGCGCGGTCCGCGATCTGTTTTATGCGGTCCGCGGTGCCTCCAATGTGGCCGCACTCCTATTTTGTGTGGTCCGCGGTCTGTTTTATGCGGTCCGCGGTGCCTCAAACGCGGCCGCACTCCTATTTTGTGCGGTCTGTGGTGCTATGTTCTGTAACCTGTTCTGCAAACTGTCTACTACAATTATGTCTGCAATCTATTTCATTCACTTGTTTCACTGCATCTACTTAAACTAACAATGTTAGATGTGTGTCTTTGCAGATAATGGTTAAACAAATGGGCGGCAAATAATCACAACAACCTGAGAGAGGTGGTTCCTCCCAAGGAGGTAAAGGCAAGAGAATAGCAAAACTCACTCCCCAGGCTCGGGAGAACATAAAAAAGACCAAGAAATTGACAAAAGCTGTTGATAAGGCTGCTTCTCATCCGTCGAGGAGTGAGTATGTGCCCTCCAAAGGCATCTCCTCAGATTCAGTCCCAACTCACATAACCGACCCCCTCCACCTAGTTGATACCCCTCCACAATCACCTACCACCAAAAGACCTGTGAATGTAGTCTCGAATTCATCTGACGAGTCTACAGCCGGTAGTGGGAAATACTCCACCTCCCCCATAGCTTCATTATCTGGGGAGAGTACAGGAAGAGATGAGGGAGGTGAGCCTCAGATTGGGGGAGTTGCACGGACTAGGAAAGCCGAAGAATGGGAAGATAGATTCGTGAGCCAAGTGGCTTGCCACAAGTTTAGGGAGAGGTGGTCGGTGAGGAAGTTGATACCGGAGAGGAGCTTTATTACCACTGACCTTTTACCCCACAACCCTAATATGCAAAGGGAGTTCAGAACTAGAAAGGGCTGGGAGTTCTTCATGGAGAAGGGCATCGATGCTAATGAGCACATGGTTAGGGAATTCTACTCTAATGTGGCTCATATTGTCAAGGATACTAAGGTGACCAAAGTTACAGACAAAATAGTATTATTTGATGGAAAATCTTTAAATGAGTATTTGTGGTTTCGGGATGAAGATGAGTCACTGTATCTGGCCAAATTAGGGATGGGTGAGGAATTACATCCTTGGTTGGCCCAAAACTTGGCAATCCCAGGTACTGTGCCAGAGTGGTTGCAGGTAGGGAGAAAAATATACCGGAAGACTTTCAATTTTGAGGCTCGAGGGTGGTTGACTTTTGTGTGCAGTCGGCTTGACCCTTCTACCCACGATCAGACTACTCCACTTACCCGGGCTGTTCTTGTTGCATCTATTATGGCCAGGTACCCTATCAATATGGGCAATGTTATGTCCTGTGTGATTATTGCTGTGGGGCAAGAGCATGACCGGAACTATCCCTTTCCCAACACCCTTTCAATGTATTTCCGGGACATGCAGGTGGAGAAGAAGAGATATGATGTCAAGACAAAGCTTGTGGCTCCCTACTCTTGGTACAGTATGCAGGGCCCAGACAACCTGAAGTCCAAGAACTACCAGCCACCTGCCTCTGCCCCAACTGGCCAGTCTGAGGAGCAAGTTGCGGTAAAGCCTTCTACCGAGCCTTTCACCGAGCCTGCTGCCACTGCAGTTGAGGACTTGCCTCCAGGACCTTCTTCTACAGCTAGTCCCAGTAACCTAGCTGGCCCAAGGGTGCCATCTTCCAAGGCTCATCCTTTCACTCCCCACACGTTGAGCCAAACATTGGCTAGTTTGAATAACTGGATGTCAGTTGCGACATCTAAGTTGTCCACTTTGTCTTCCACCATTCAGACCCAGTCAGCACTTCAGCCTGTTCAGATTTCACAGTCCATTGAGGACACTTTGAAGAAGCTCCAGGAGAACCAGGAAAGGATTATGAAGACACAGGCTACTTTGACTACTGCAGTGGAGTCACATGGCAAAGCTCTGAAAGAGCTTGCCAAGGAGCACAAAAAGATTAGGAGATCACGGGCTTCCAAAGAGTCTGTGAAGCAGCTCAGGACAGATGTGGACAAGCTATTGGCAGACCAGATGCTTCTAGCCTTGCTATTCGGGGACCCAGCCCCAGACCCAGTAGCACCAATAGCAGAGCCCCTTCAGGAGCAGGCACCCAGGCAGCCTAGGAAGAAGAGGAAGCTCCCCAGCACAACGGATGTAGTTATTGAGGTGGCAGCCCCACAAGAGGCCTCCTCCAGTTTGCCATATGCTGCACCTGATATCCAGCCGGTCCAGGAATAGGCCCCAGCCCCAGCAGTTGAGCCGCAGGAGGCCAGGAACCTATCTGAGGCTCCTGCACATACGGCGGACCTGGGGACCACTGATGATCCCATGCAGACTGACCAGGCCTAGGGAGCCCCTATATCCTTTGTTATGACTTTTTTATGCTTATTTTGGTAGTTGGCATTGGGGACAATGCCAACTTTTATTCGTGGGGGTGCGCCCTACTTTTTTGTTGATTATCTGGATGACTGTATATACAAATTGTTAGTTTATGCTTTACTTTGATTTTCTATTTTGGGTTGTATATAACTTTACATTTTAGCCACTTTTCTCATACTTTTTATTCGCTCTTTTGGTCTGTATATAAAGTTATATTTCTATATATATTCATCCCCCGTTGTATATTCTACTCCCCTATTGTACATATTCATTCTATTTTATATTTATATTTTCGCAGAAATTTTTCATTTTTAGCTTTGTAGATAGGCTCGTAGCCTTTTTGTTTTGTTTTTGGCGTTTTCAATAAACCCTTGGTTTTCTTAAGGTCACATTTCTTTCCAAGGGTGGAGTATTGTGTGAACCGGGTGGCTCTTCCAGATGATGGATGGCGTGACAACCTTCTTAAGGGTTTGAGTCCGTTTTTGCTTTTTCTTTTTTTTAATAGTTTTTAGTTAAAAGTACGTCAAGCATATCTTCACTTGGGCCTAACAAATTTTCCTTTGATCCCATGGTCAAAGACAAGTGGTTGTGTTTAGGATGGTGAAAGTAGTGGCCTTGAGACTCTTGAGTTGGCCAAACAAACATCATGTGGTCTTTCGGGACTATTGTGTGCTCAATCATATCTAAAGTTGTAGTGGGCCCTCGACTCTATGTCGTAAACTATCCTTGAGTGTGTGTGGTGAGAAATTGAATTATGAGTCCAAGTCTCGAGCCAATGGTCTAGAACTTGCCCCGAATGTTTGTTGAGGCAAAATTTTGAGTGAAATTTGACCTGAGAAGTGATTATAGGCTCTCCTTGATCCAAATGACATGTTGAACAATTCCATACCCTACCAATGAGATAAACCCTAGTTAACCCTTTTGAGATTTAAACCTTCTTCTTTCATGAACCAATGCTACAAGCTTATACCCGTTCTAAAATTTTACCCTCTCTTGGCACCCACATCTTCCCTTGAGTAATGTTAAAGTCTAAGTTTGGGGGGAGAGGCAAGAAAGGAAGCAAAAAGGGGTAAAAGGTACAAAAGCAAAAAGAAAAGGAAAGCAATGAAAAAGAAAGAAAAGAAAAAGACAATAAGAAAGACAAATATGAAAAAGAATTAAAAGGGGGGGATTCAAAGAAAATCAAAAGTGAAGAAGGTGTGGAAAAAGTAGAAAAAGGAGAAATGTTTTGAATTGCTGAAGAAAGAGTGACAAAGTGTCTCTCTAACCCCTTGGAAGAGGTGAAAGGACTCAAAAAGTCAAGTGAATTGTGCCAATGATTCAAAAGAAGTGCTTAAGGGAAGATTGAACCCACTTGAATAAAAACATATCCTACCCTTACCCAAAAGCCTTCACATTAACTCCACAAAAGCCCTATATGATCTTGAGTTGGATGACACTCGCATTAGTGGATACTTACATGAGGGTCAAGCATATGGTACCTAGAGCTGGACTTGTGACTCTTCCTTGAGAGAGACGAGTGAACTCCTATTAACCTCGGTTTGTGTGATCATACTCTAAAAAGGTGAGTTTTGCTTAGGGAGAGTTGAGGATATATGAGTTTGGGTTCCACAATGACCAAAGCAATCAAGAGAGTTCTTTGATGTAATGAGCCAATTCTTGATGCTCTTGTGTCACACTTGATCCATAGTTTTCAAGGTTTGAATGTTGTTAATGATCCATTTGTATTGAGGGCAATTGTTAGTCCCAATTGATGCTTGTTGAGGTTACTTTAGGATAGCTGGAATTACTTGGATTGTCCTTTAAAGTGTGGGTTTTATTTTGTTTGCTTGAGGACAAGCAAAGGTTTAAGTTTGGGGGAGTTGATAAGTCGGGATTCTAACATGTTTTATGCCTCTACTTGTCTATGCTTTGGTTATAAACTGCTACAAAATAACCCCAAAATGCTCACAAATTGTGCTTGATTGTAGGTTTGATCGACAAAATGACAAATGTCAAAGATCGGCTCAAAAAGAAGTGAAACCTGCTCAAGTGTCAAAGACTAAGTGAATTGAGGAAACGAGTACCTTGTACGGACCGCGCAAAAGTGAATGTGGCCGTAGTAGAAACTTCAGGGAGTTGTCATATTCAAGTCGGAGGTAACGCGGTCGCGGTACACTTCTACGCGGTCTGCAGAGCAGAGATTTAGAGAGTTAAAATTTTGACAATTTCAAGCAATGCGGTCCGTGCTCCTTTATGTGCGGCCACACCAAATTCCACTGCGGTCGCGGTTTACTTCCACGCGGTCTGCGGTACTCAACTTCAGAGAAGCAAAAACCAGAAGTCCAAGAGCTAGTGCAGCTGCGGTCCTTTTTGTGTGGTCCGCACTGACCCTGCAGGGGTACTTTTGTCCAGTTTTTCCAGCCTAGTATAAATAGAATATTTTACCATTTTTAGGTCAAGTTTTAGATTCTAAACGCAGCTGAGCTTGTGAGACTTGATATTGTAGCCATTTTTGGCACTTTTGCTCTTTATTATTGCATTTTCTTCTTAGTAATTAATTAATATGCTTAGTTTTTCATCTATTTCTTCAATGTTTGTACCTAGCATGAGTAGCTAAACCTATTAGCTAGGGTTGTGGCTCAACCTTAGTGTGAGTAATTGATGGGTGTTGCCATCTAGGGTTAGATTGATATTGAGTGTTTGCTATTTGGGTTGATTTTATGTTTTGATTTCGAATATGTGTTTGCAAACATAGATTCAAGCTTAATGGGTTTGACTCTTCTTGAGAAAGAGAGTTTATGACCCCAAAATTGACCCAACAAGGAATTGGGATGGATTCATGAGAAATGATAGTCCCAATTAATGGGGAGAGTAATCACCCTACTTGAACCCTAGTTGCTTGATCAAATTGGACTACCTAATTGGTCTCGAGAGAGTCAATTGGGCAAAATCACTCTGTCAACCGAGAGGTGTGAGAGTGGGTACAATTGTGCAATGGTTATAGCATAAGCCCCAAATATATCAATCTTTCCTTAGTAATTTCTACCCGTCAATTAGCCACCTAGGTAGTGTCAGGACCCTAGTGCCTTTCTCTATATTAAATGCAACTTAGCAATATTCTCGTAGCATAATTTAGTTTTAATCATTAGTTTTATAACAGTAGTTATAAAAAATCAAAAACAATCAATGTTTGAAGTGATATTAGGAGTACAAACATATCTCTAGACTAGACAGAAAATCCAACTCCACTACTAGCTCCCCGAGGAAATCGATCCCCACCTCTATTCGGGTAAAAGCTATTGCAACCCGCTCTTCCTACCTTGGTGTAGCATCGAGTTGGCAGCGATCAGTTATCTCTTTTCTGAAGGCTCGACATATGGTCGAGAAGGGTTTTTTGGCTTTTCTAGCTTATGTTCGGGATACTACTGCAGAGACTCCAGCGATTGATTCAGTACCAATAGTCCGGGAGTTCTCCGATGTGTTTCCTTCTGACCTTCCAATCATGCCAGCAGATCGTGATATTGATTTCTATATTGACTTGGCTCCAGGTACCCAACCTATATCTATCCCACCATACCGTATGGCTCTAAAAGAGTTGAAGGAGTTGAAGAAACAACTTGAGGAGTTGCTAGCAAAGGGTTCGTTAGACCAAGTGTATCACTTTGGGGTGCTCCAGTGTTATTTGTATAGAAGAAAGATGGGACTATAGGGATGTGCATTAATTACCGCCAAGTTGAACAAAGTTACCATTAAGAACAAGTACATGGTTTCGTGTATTGGTGATTTGTGTAACCAGTTGCAGGGTACTTGGGTGCTATCTAAGATCGACTTGATATCAGGGTACCATCAGTTGAAGATTCGGGACTTGGATGTTCCGAAGACTGCTTTTCGTACTAAATATGACTATTAGGAGTTTCTAGTGATATATTTCTGCTTGACTAAAGCCCCAACAGCGTATATGGATTTGATGAACAAGGTGTTCAGGCCATATATTGATTCGTTTGTCATTGTCTTTATTGATGATATTTTGATTTACTTACATAGCATGGAGGAGTACGAGCAACATTTGAGAGTGGTGTTTCAGACTTTGCGGGAATGGAAGCTATAGGCTAAGTTCTCCAAGTGTGAGATTTGGCTAGAGTCTGTAGCATTCTTGGGGCATGTCATATCAGGTAATGTTATTAAGGTGGATCCCAAGAAGATTGAGGAAGTTCAGAGTTGGACTCGTTCTACTTTGGCAAATGAGATTAGGAGTTTCTTGGGGTTAACAGGTTATTATCACCGGTTCGTGGAGGGCTTCTCATCTATGGCAGCACATTTGACTAGATTGACCCAGAAGGGTGCTCCATTTCATTGGTCCAATGATTGTGAGGCGAGCTTTCAGAAGCTCAAGGCAGCTTTGACTATAACACCGGTTCTAGTGTTACCTTCCAATTCGGGGATGTATATGGTGTATTGCGATGCTTCGCGTATTGGTTTAGGTTGTGTATTGATGCAGGAGGGGCAAGTTATTGCATATTCCTCACGTCAACTGAAGATCCATGAGAATAATTACCCTGTACACGATTTGATGTTGGTCACGATTGTTCATGCTCTTAAGATCTAGAGGAATTATCTTTATGGGGTGTCCTGTGAGGTTTACACTGATCATCGTAGCTTGTGACATTTGTTAAATTAAAGGGATCTCAATTTGAGTCAGCGTAGATGGTTTGAGTTACTGAAGGATTATGATATCACCATTCTTTATCATCCAGTCAAGGAGAATGTAACAGCAGATGCCTTGAGCAAAAAGGCAGAGAGTATGGGTAGCTTGGCATCCATTTCAGCAGAGGAGAGGCCGTCAGCTTTGTACATTCAGTCCTTGGCTAATAGACTTGTGAGGTTGGATATTTCAGAGCCCATCCAAGTTCTTTATGCGTCGTTGCCCAGTATTCACTTTTGGAGCAGATCAAGGCTTGACAATTTGATGATCCGCATTTGATGGTTCTCAAAGAGACAGTACTACAGGGTGGTGCCAATGAGGTTTCTATCAGTGAGGATGGTGTTCTGCAACTCCAGGGTCATCTATTTGTTCCTTATGTCGATGGCATGAGGGAGAGGATTCTAAAGAAGGCATATAGTTCTCGATATTCTATTCACCTAGGTGCTATGAAGATGTATCGTGACCCAAGGCAACATTTTTGGTGGCGGCGGATGAAGAAAGACATAGTTGAGTATGTAGCTAGATTCCTAAATTACCAGCAGGTTAAGAATAAGCACCAGAGGCCAGGTGGCCTACTCTAGCAGATGATTATACCAGAGTGAAAATGGGAGCGCATTACTATGGACTTTGAAGTTAGGTTGTGGCGGACCTTGCAGAAGTTTGATACATTTTGGGACACTGTCGACAAGTTGACCAAGTCGGCCCACTTCATTCTAGTTGTGACTACGTATACTTCAGAGAGTCAAATTTCTATTCAAGAGATAGTTTGGTTGCATGGTGTGCCTGTTTCCATCATATCAGATAGAGGCCCTCGGTTTACTTTGCATTTCTAAAGAGCAGTACAGAGTGAGATGGGGACCCGTGTAGAGCTCAGCATAACTTTTTATCCACAGACCGACGGGCGGTTGAAGCAGACAGTTCGGATCTTGAGGACATGCTCAGAGCATGTGTGATTGACTTTAGAGGGCAGTGGGATCGATTCTTACCTTTGGCCGAGTTTGCTTACAGCAACAGCTATAAGTCCAGCATCGAGATGGATCCATTTAGGCTTTATATGGTCATCGATGTCATTCTCCCATCGGGTGGTTTGAGCTCGGCGAGGTTAATTTATATGGTACTTATTTGTTGAAGGATGCCTTGGAAAAGGTAAAGTTGATTCAGGAGCGACTTTGCACAGCGCAGTCCAGATAGAAGAGTTTATGCGAATCAGAAAGTGCGTGATTTATCATTTATGGTGGGCGAGAAGATTCTCTTGAAAGTCTTGCCGATGAAGGGAATCATGAGGTTCGGGAAGAAGGGCAAGTTGATACCAAGGTTTATAGGCCCATTTGAGGTGTTGAGACGAGTTGGAAAGGTTTCTTATGAGCTTGCTTTACCTCCCACTCTATCGGGAGTTCATCTAGTTTTCCACATGTCTATGCTCCGGAGGTATCATGCCGACTTTTCACATGTGTTAGACTTCACCACGATTCAGTTAGATGAGAGCCTGGGTTGTGAGGAGGAGCCAGTTGCCATTGTTGATAGACAGGTTCCCCAACTGAGATCCAAGAGGATTTCTGCGGTAAAGGTTCAATGGAGGTGCCAACCAATTGAGGAGGCGACTTGGGAGATCAAAAAGGATAGGCGAAGCAAATATCCACACTTATTCATCACTCCATGTATGATTCTAAACCCGTTCGAGGATGAACGTTTGTTTAAGAGGTGGAGAATGTAATGACCCGACCGTTCATTTTGCTTTCTAGAAACCTATTCCCCTAAATAAGACTTCCCGTAAATGCTTTTACTATTTTATGACTTGCGGGGATAGTTAGATCCGGATTTCGAAGGGTTCAGATTGAAATTACAACACTTGGTTCTTTAAGTTGGCTAAAAATGCTAAGTTTGACTTCAGTCAACCTTTTGAGCAAACGACCTCAGAATTAGGATTTGACAGTTCCAATAGATTTTTATGATTTCGGATTTGGGCATATGTTCGGATCGGATTTTGGATTACCCGGGAGCGTTTTGGCACCTGATTGTGAAGGTTGGTTCTTTGAAGATTTTTGAAGTTCTTTAAATTTGATTTGGGGTAGTTTTTGGTGATATCGAGGTTCAAATGGAATTTCGAGATTGGGAATAGTTTTGTAATGTCATTAAGACTTGCACGCAAAATTTGGTGTCATTCTGAGTAGTTTAAGTACGTTTTAGCGCAGTTGCACCGCAATTGCGAAAATCGCAAAAGGCAGACCACTTCATTTAATACGGGAATTAGGCATTTTTGACTCATTTATTCCATTGTTGGGCGACTCTTGGAGCTCTTAGATAGGGGATTTCATTTAACACTTTGAGGTAAGTAATTTCTACCAATTGTGAGTTAAATACATTATTTATGGGTAGATTTTATCATGTAAATTAGTGAAAATCATGGGTTTATGTGAAAACTTAGGATTTTGATAAAAATAAGATTTAACAACGAAATTTGTTATGCAATTTAGAAAAAAATTATATATTTGAGTTCGTGAGGTTATGGATAACAACTTTCTTTGAAAATTTCCAGAATCCGGGCATGTGGGTCCGGGGATGAATTTTAGGAATCCTATACTTGGGGTTGGGTAATCACTTTAATAGATGGAATATGAACTTTTGAACATGTATTGATTTATTTATAAACCATTTGACTAGTTTTGAATTTGTTCGGCACGGAGTTGATGGTTTAGAGTGAATTTGGGGCCGGAAAGTAAGTTTTGAGACGAGGTAAGTTTATTTTCTTACCTTGTAAGAGGGAATTAACCCCATAGGTGAATTAATTAATATGTTATCCTATTTGTAGGGGCTACGTATGCACGAGGTGACTAGAGTCCATACGTAGCTACTAGTTATGCTATTTTCGTGTAGTCTAGGACATATATCATGTTATACTTACAAATGTTCACAACCTACTTGTTAACTTAATTGCTTAAGTCATATTGAAATTTGATAAAAGAATCGTAAAAGGTTAAATTTCACTTGCTTGAAGTTGTGAATGGGACACTTGACTGTTAATGAGAATTTATATTTCTTTAAAGTATATTCTTTTGTGGAGAGGGACAAACGCCTCGGTAGCAGATAGATGCATCTATGGTTTGTATCGTTCGATCCTCGACAATGCACAGTTTAAATATCTCTATGCTGTATCGGGCCATATGACCTCGGTATAATTGCGTATAATAAATCTTTGAAATTATTCATAATTTATATTTCTTTATTGGCTTGATATATAAATTGTTAAGTGATGGAAATAAACTTGGAATTTACTTTTAGCGAGATGACTGTTTATTATTCCCTGTTATGGAGTTTTCAGCTATATATATATGTAATCCATGCTTTGCTATAATTTATGACATTTTATTATTAGCCCTTAGTAAGTTTCAAAGTTGATTCCTCGTCACTACTTCTTCAAGGTTAGACTGGATACTTGCTGGGTACATGTTGTTTATGTACTCACGCTACACTTCTACATTTAATGTGCGGGATCTGAGGCAGGTGCATCTGGATATCAGTCTGGCGCGTATACTTGATCCCTGTTACGAAACTACAGGGTGAGCTGTCTTCTGAGCCATTCTTCAGCAGCCAGAGTCTTTCTTTTATTTATTTTTCTATCTATTTCATTTTAGACAGTAGAGTAAAAATCTTTTACATATTCTAATAGTAGCCCATACACTTGTGACATCAGGTCTTGGCACACACTAATAAACTTGTGATTTTAGTTTTATTTCTATGGTTATGATTGCACTCAGCTGCTTCCATTTTAATTATTTTAAATTTTTTATTTATTAAATCTTTTAAATTAAGGAAAGTTATTTACTTGAAAAATCTCAAGATTGTTCACTATTGGCTTGCCTAGCAACAATGTTGGGCGCCATCATGGCCTATAATAGAACTAGGTCGTGACATTAAACTTTTCCTAATTTTCATAAGGATGTCCATCGGGATGGGATAGAACGGGATAGGATAGAACGGATAAAAGAGACTGGGCCTTATCCGGACCAGAATAAATGAGCAACCCGTTAGGCCTGACTGTTCCACCAAATAAAAGGACGGGGCGGAACAGAACGTAGGCCCTTAGTGGGCTTTTTTAAAAATATTTTTATTAATTTAAATATTAAAGCACTTAAGGTAATAATAAGTTTTTAAATTAACAATAGTTAGTTCTTTAAAGTTGACAATGACTAATTTTTCAATACTTAAACTTAATAATTTATAAAGAAGCTAAGTAAAAAATTATGAAATATTAAGAAACTTGTAGCAAAATACTTTAGTAAATATAAAAGACTTGCAATATTTGATATAATTTCAAGCTATGAAGTAACCAAGTAAGGCCACCTAACATTTCACTTGCTAGACAAGTCAACGTTTGCTAGATTTCTTAACCAATTTTAACAATTCAAAATAAAACATTAATAGAAATAAACCGAAATTGTCTAAAATGAAACAATAAAATACTAATTATGGTATCTAAACATCTCCCAGAATATGGAGTCATGAATACATGAGAAACTAGAGTACTACACATAAGGTTTGAAGCAAATACAACCATTTGAGACTAAATAAATAGTATAATAGATAAAGAAGGGGACTTCAGAGCGGCGGACTCCGTGCAGCTATACCCTCAAGCCTCTTAAGGTAGCTGAGTCCGAGCAGAACACCTCTAGACGCCACTAGGATCGGCACCAATATCTACACAAGAAGTGCAGAAGTATAGCATTAGTACAACCAATCCAATGTACTCCGTAAGTGTCAAACCTAACCTCGACGAGGTAGTGACGAGGCTATGACAAGACACCTACGTAAAATCCTATATATATATATATATATATATATATATTATTTACCGTAAAAATGTTAACAACAATTAAATTTATAAATGGGATTCTAAAAATACATGATCTATTTTCGAGCTAGTTTGTAAGGGTGGTTAGTGCTAGAACGTGAAGTAAAATGGTAGAGATCGAGTTAATCAAAGCAGTAATCGAACCAGTAAGAGGACGTTTCCCTAGCGCAAAGCAATCTAGTAGGTACCTCAGAGCCGGGCCTTGATCCTATCTCGGGCTTATCGAAAGTAATCGGGAAGGGGATAACAAGTAAAGATATACATAATAAAGGCTTTATACTATCAATATTGAGCTAAATAATGAAGAATAAACGAAGAAACAATAAAGTGCTAGGGCAATCTCGGGATATGCTTATTTGGAAAACCAAGAAAATAGCTATCAATCGATATGACTTAGAACCAGAGAGAGATTTAGGGAAAGAGGGAGAGAGAATATTATTGCTTTCTTTTGTAATATGATTGGAGATATGCTACAAGGTATTGGTGACCCTTCTTTTATAGAGAAAGGGGTGTCTATACTTAGTACGGAATACATAGTACAATAAAAGAATGAGATGTGATAGCCCATTTTTCTTATGTCGTAGGAGGACTGGCGTCGAGCCATTTAGAAAAGTCTTGTGGACCCCGGATACATTTCTCGGGGGATATCTTCACCCATCAGGGTCTTGGCCGATGCGCGATATGGGCAAGGCATCAGTAGATCTCGAGGGTAGTGACCAAACCGAGATCCCGTGCCTTCGGGATTTATTCTTCGAAGCATTATATCGAGGGAAAATCATTCTCCAAATTTCCCCAAAAACAGATAGTCTCTGCATTTCTTAGAAAGAAGTGAAAAGAAATGTTTTTGACACTCATTCTCATGGGCTCTTGACATGACATTATGTTAATGGCACAGCCTCCCTTCACAGAAGTCGAGGTGTTTTTCCTTCCCGCTTATTCAGGACTATTAGAAATATCATGACTCATCGCTCTTCGGGGCCGCATCGTTGTTGTCAATCCATGCCACTATTTTTTTGCTATCGTTTTAGCTTCCACAAATGCATTAATTACGCCTGTTGTTACGTTTTTTAGGGCGGTAATGGCATCGTCGGTTACTTTGCTTTCCCCTATATATATGGGGCTTCCTTGTGATTAGTTTTGTGTTCAAACTCTTTTCTATGTATGCCCTTCTTGACTTCCCTGCCGTTTTTCCAGCCATTGTTGCTATGCAATGTTTGAGGCATATGGCCTTAATATCCTATGTCGGACATGTCATAGGCCAGCCCTCGATCTTTCTTTGACGGGACAGGCTTGTCCCGTTGTGATGTTGTTGTTGTTACTTTTGTTGTTATTGTTATTGTTGTTGTTGTTAGCTTGGTATGGCGACATAGGAGGTCGATGCCCTCTAACCTGGAGAAAGATTCATATTATCCACCACTGCTCAAGAGGGGGCTCGGATTATACATTGTTGTTTACCCTCCTTCCTCGACCTCGCGTATTACATGCCCTTTGGATTTAGGGGGGCGTGGTGATGGTTTCAACTCGTCTGTTGCCTCCCGAGCCCAGGCAACATCTCGAGAAGTGGTTTCGGGGTAAGCATGTTGGTGGAGTTCATGCTAGCCAAAAAATTTCGCCCAGCCACTTCTCACCTTCTTCTGGTATCCCCCTCGTCATTTTGATCTTCTCCTGGCTTCCTTTTGAAGATGCCAATACGGGAAGATTGAGATGAGATCCCTGTGGAGGCCGGACTTGGAAAATATTGTCTTTGATGTCATACGACTGGAAGGAAGACTTCGGAGGCTCTATTCGTACATAGGATGCTCCCTTGGACTAGCATACTACCTGTATCTTCTCCCCTTTTTGTAAAAAATCTTCTGGGGGCTTTTGTAATCATGTAAGATGCAATTGTATATAAGGATTTCTATGAATATAAATATGTTTTTTCCTGGCTTCTGCTTTCAATCCTTGCCTTTCTTTGATATATTCTTATGCCTTTCGAAAGTCTTCATTTGTGGTCAACTGCTGGTGTCTGCTTCGGATGGAAGCATTTTCCTGAATCCCGTGTTGGTCGGTGTGGCTTTCTTTAATCCCGATAATAAAGCTTCCGACCGAGCTTAAGCCAACCCGATATATTCAGGTCGTCAAGTCCCTCAGATTATGTAGAGATAATCGATGGTATCTTGGGTTCCTCGAGAAAGGCATTGAGAGAAGATTGCATCCTTAAGTACATGAGGGTCCCTTCCGGACCATAGATAGCCCTCTAGAACGTATGTGTTTGACTTTACTTCAGGGAGTCGCTCATGCTGAGGTGTCACTTTGATTTTGCTTGGAGCTTGTGACCAATATGAAACAGCCTTGCAGAGGGCCCTTTGTATTTCGCATGGTATAAGCAACTTTGGATCGTCGGGTCCTTACCTCAAAGGTGTGGGTAGTGCCTTTGGGCTCTGTGGCGGTCTTTTAGGAGGAGGATTGCTGATTTCTTTCAGCGGGGGCCTTAGTGTGTCGGTCTTGTGTTGGCGAAGGCGTTGCTTATTCTTTCGGGGATTCGCTGTGATGGGGTCGTGGAGCTGACTTATAGCCCCGGTGTTGGGGATGATGCCGAGCGCTGACTTTTGAAATTGTCGTTTGTTTTTAAATATAATATGAGGCTACTTGCGCCTGCTTTAGGGGGCGGTCTGAGGCTGCTGCCAATAGTCGTTTGTTTGGGGAAGGCGCATATCGAACTTCGTTCGAGTTATCCCTTTCGGTGTTGGCCGCTGACATTGCTTCTCCGCAACCTTCTGTCACTTGTTTATAGGGATAAGGAGATGTCTTATAGGGGTGTATCTTGTGCTTTCCTTCTTGTACCTAAAACTTCCTTTCGTATGCTTGTGATGGTCTTAGATCCGGGATGGTTCTTTTAAGACCCGAGCCTCGGATAATTTCGGGCCTGACCAACAAAAATTTTATCTAGTGGAGTAGGTGTCTTGCAGTGCATGATTTGTCGCTTTGTGCCTTCAGGGCTGGTTTTCCTTCTTTTTGCTATACTAGTTATAGTAAAAAAATAGAGGTTTCAGAGTACCTTAAGGGCGATGTCGTCTATGCCGGAATTACTTGCGGGGAGCTAAGAGCTCAAGTGAAGGTTCAAGCTCTAGAGGAGATGAGTGCTTCGACTAAAATCCCTGCCTTCGAGGTTCAACTCAACTTGACCCGCAATTATGCCACATTTCAGGTAGATATGATCGAGAGACTTGAGTCTGAACTCTCGAAGGTCAGGGCCGAGATAATCGATGCCCGGGCGGAAGCGGCATTAAGCTGATCCAGGGCTGATCGTGAGATGGAGATTTGCCTAAATGAAGTTACTGACCCTCAATCCGAGTTGAGGCGAGCCCTTGATCGCGAGAAGAGGATCAAAGAATATGTTCGCTGCCGATCTCGGAGAGAGGTATTCGAGGAAGCTGGAGCAAGGGGCCTCAATCTTTTGGAGTAGTTGGCCCAAGCAAGCGTGGATGAGGGCGACGCCTCGATCACTCCTTGTGGACGTTGCAGAAGGCGATCTTGATAAGTTGTAGCCCTTTGGTGCAAAAATAGAGGTTCCATCATTTTGTAACCTTGATTCCAGTGCGCAGGGCATGCCTGTAGGTGGAGAATATTTTTTCGCATGTAATATAAGAAGAATTTTAAGGCTTTATTCCTTTTGTACCTTTTTTTGTCGCTGCTCTCGATCGTGTAGACAGGTTTTGGAACTAGTCCCCGAGTTGCATTATGGCTCGAGCTTCAATTGGTCCCTCGGCTCCTGCCTGCCTTCATAGGCAAAGGGTGGTGACCCTTTGTGCTCCTAGGCCGAAGTGATTTTGTGGGTGTGCGGCCCGGGGATTTTCCTTGACTGTCGATAGCATTGTTTGGGCCGTCCCTTTAGGCGTATTTGCTGTTGAATTATTCTCGGGTTCAGTCTCCGAGTATCTCGAGATACATCATGCGGAGTGGATAAGCCAAAATAGCCTTCAACTAGGTGGCCCAATGGTTGAAGGGTGACTATAAAGACGATTTTTCGTGGCCTTCGTAGAGGAGTATTCCAATCAGGACAGTGCAGGGGGCTACTTTTCCGGAAAGAATTGGCTCGGGCCAGGAGGAAAATAGCGGAGCTTGGTTGTTGTTCGCTGAGGCCGTAGAAGGTGAACTTCGACAAGCTGTACTCCTTTCAGTACTGGGCATAAACTTGACAATTTTTTCTCGATATGGTCGTGGGGTGCCTGTAGATGGAGAGGGTGCCCTTCGGGCATGATATATATATATATATATATGAGAAAGGGTTTGGAGTTTTGTTTCTTTGATACCTTTATCATTTTTTACCGGGCGGGGCAAAAGATAGTGGCCTATTCTGATGTTAGAGTCGAGCTTAAGAGGGCTCTTGATCGTGCAGGCAGTAGCAGGGAATATGAGATATGCATATCCCGGAGGGGGACCGTCTAAGAGATTTATGCCAGAGGCTTCGATCTCTTGGAAGAGATCGGACATGCCAAGGGAGTGGAGTTTGACGCCAAGTTTCTGATATCTGATGATGAGAAGGAGGCCGATGAGCCGTAGCTGCCAAAAAAATGAAATAAAGAGGGAACAAATATTCCCTACCTCCATTGTCGTGTATATACATATATAGATCTTCAACGTATGATGCAGGCCAAGATTGCGCCCTGTTATTGACATATAATAATAAGGAGGTTGGGAACCCTGTAACTTGTAATTTCTGCATTTCTACTTGCTGGTGTTTTTTCACCGGATCGATTCAATCCCGGAGTAGCCTTTACGCTTGGGTTTTTTTACTACCTTTGGGTTCAGTCTCCGAGTCGAGATCCGACTCGAGCTTATCTTACCCTCGAGCCCGTTCGGGCTGGCAATAATGGTTTTTATATTCTGTCCTTGGGCGCTTGGCAATTTTCCTAGTCCAGTTTTCGAGTCGCGTTGCGATTCGAGCTGTAATTGACCCTTTGATCTTTCTGTAGGCTCCGGCTGAGGATAGTGTCATCGATGTCATGCTCTAGGGAGTATTATAATTTTTGGGTCCAGTCTCTGAGTCGTGTTGCGACTCGAGCTATAATTCACCCTTGAATCTCATTTGAGCTCTCGACCAGCGATGGTGGCCTTTCTGTTGCTTGGTCATTAAGACCTTTAAGTATGAGGCCCGGAGGCTTTGTTTTGTTAACTATTTTGGATCCAATCTCCGACTCGGGTTACGATTCGAGCTCACTTTAATCCTCAAGTTGTTAATTTTTAAGCTGGCGACAATGACTCTTACGTTGTATGGTCGTTGAGACCTTTTGATGTGAGGCTTGGAGGCTTGCTTAGCCGGCGACAATGGAACTTACATTGTATGGTCATAGAGACCTTTTGATGTGAGGCTCAGAGGCTTTTTGTAGGCTTTGTTTCCTCTCGCTAAGGTCTTATTGAGTATTTTGTCTGACCCATCATCGATTCTGAAAGAACCTGGATTTCAAGTTGTAGTCAACGATGTTTTGAGCACCTCGGAAGGTTCATAGCTCATAGGTCGAGTAGATCGATGCTTTTGCAATTTTGGAGTCGACATGGTAGGGACTCATTTTTTGCCTGTTGAGGGAAGCCTGTAATCACTGTTATTTCCGAAGTAGATTCAGAGGATTTTTTAGCGACAATCAGGTGTCCCTGAGTCACATTTTTTGGGTTGTAGCAGTCGTTTTGACCGGAGTCATGTGCATTTGCCCAGGGCCATTTTTGATCCCCAAGAAGTAGTTTTAGGCATCTACACCAAGGGTATGCCCTTTAGGGATTCTTACAAATGCGACTTATAGCCTAAACTATGAGATTTTTCATGCCTGTTGAGGTCTTACAGTTTGCCATTCTTGTTGAGGTCTTACAATGCATGGAGAGTAGATCTAGTTTTGCCGAGGTTGCCCGTTAGGGTCTTACAATTTTGGATTTTCCAGTGCATGGAGATCGGTGGCAGTCTCCGAGTCATCGAGTTGTTTAAGCCTGAAGATCGCTTCTCGTGAGCTCAGAGTTGCACCACAAGGGCTTGGTGAGCCCGGCATTTCGACCCTGGGTCATCTGGATGTCGGATTTCTTAAGTCTCCGAGTATCTCGGGATGTATTTCATGGAGATGCCTCTATCAGGAGTGTGTTGTGATTTGTTTCTTTTGGAGAGTAAGGCGTGGGAGGTATACTCTAATCCATTGATGTGATACGCGTGCTATCGCGCTGAATCGGCCGACTCTTAGGCCAAGTCAGGTTGCTTTGCTCATTTTCATGTTGCTTTACTCCTGATTAGTAGTCTTTCTCTTTTCTCATAAAAGAAGGGGGGTACTTTCGATTGCCCGATATAATAATACATGCTCTCGTTTTAGCAAGGTTTGGCTATATTAACCGTTTTGGCCTGGTACATCATTCCCCCGTAGGGATCTTTGTTCGGCACTCCCATGAGTCCGGTGGATTTCGGGGGAAATTCTCCTAGCTACTTTGAAAGTTTGGCCATAAGGATGGCTTCGAGCGATTCTGTGGAGTTTCTCTCCGAGTAGCTTCGAGGGCGTTGCCTTATTAAAAACCCTTCTTCTTTTTGGGATAAAAAACTTGGTCCAAGGAAAAGAGTGCAACGGGCACGCCTTTTTTGGGAGGTCTCAAGGTCTTCGAACAGTGACAGTGTCTCGATATCTTTGGTCGAGTGCCACCACGAGGGTTAATTTCTATATTGAAAATAAAATAAAAGAAATGGCGGTACTTTAGGACGGGATACGTAGGCAGCACCCTGGAGCTGACTTGTTTCGATCGTCCGAGGTCGGGTATGTGATGCGGGTTTCTATTTTTGCATTTGGTCAAACTTGACCGGTGTTGAGACTTGATTCAACCGTGGGCTTATTCAGAGGCAGAGGTACTGGGGTCGAGAGTGCGTCGTGTATCATGAACATTTCTCTTGGCGCATGCTGCTCTCCGTAGACTGTTTTGATTCTGTCCTTTGTCGGGAATTTTATCATCTGGTGGAGGGTGGATGGTACTGCTATCATGCAATGTATCCATGGTTGTCCGAACAAGGCATTGTATCTCTTGTCTCCCTCGATGACATAGAACTTGGTGTTTTGGTTTCTGCCAGCCATGGTGATGGGTATGACGATCTCCCCTTTCGTTGTTTCGTTCGCCATGTTGAACTTGTTGAGGAGTCGAGTGGCGGGTACGATCCGTTCAGTTAAACCGAGTTGTTTTACCACCCTTGTCCTGATAATATTGTCCGAGCTACCTAGATCTACGAGTGCACATTTTATCTGTAAAGAATTTACAAGAAAGGAAATTACTAGGGCGTTGTTGTGGGGTTGAGATATGGCATCTATGTCTACTTCACTGAAGGTAAGGGCGTCCTCGGGGATATATCCTCGAGTCCATTTTTCCCTGGTGATGGATATTTTTGTTTTCCTTATCATGGGTTCCTGTGGGGTATCAGCGTCCCCACATGATCATTTGAATGACGTGTTGTGGTTTATTTACTTTGTTCTTCTTGGATGCCTCCCTGTCTCGAAACTAATTTTTGGCCCGATCGTTGAGAAATTCCCGGAGGTACCCTTTGTTGAGTAGCCGGGCTACTTCTTCTCATAGTTGATGGAAATCCTCGGTCTGGTGGCCGTGTGTGTTGTGGAACTCGCACGTCAAGTTGTAATTTCTCTGCGAAGGGTACGACTGCACTAGTCTAGGCCATTTTACATCCCGGATTTTGCTGATAGCGAATACGATGTCTGATACGTCGACGCTAAAGTTGTATTCTAACAAGTGGGGTGCGTTGACTGGTGCCATATTTCGGTCAAATCTGGTCCTATTGATGATCCCCCGAGGATCCTTTCCTCGATCCATCCTACTATCATTGCGGGGCAGGTTGCGCCTTGGGGTATTCCTCCTGTCTTCGAGGTACGGTTGATACCTTTATTTGCTTGGCTTCGTCTCTTTTGCCATGAGTCTGTTTGGGTACACTGAGTCCGACGAGACCCCTAGGCAGTCATCCTCTGCCCTGATCTTCGATTGTTACCGGTTATGGACGTCTGACCAGGTCAGGGCCGGGTATTCGATCAGATTTTGTTTCAGATGTTTCGAAGCCATGGAGCTCTATTCGTTTAGGCCTTGGGTGAAGGCCTGCACCGCCCAATCGTCAGAGATTGGTGGTAGCTCCATTCGCTCTATATGGAACTGGGTCACGAATTCCCACAGCATCTTGTTTTCTCTCTGCTTGATTTTGAAAACGTCAGACTTCCTTGTCGCTACTTTAATGGCTCCGGTGTATGCTTTTACAAAAGAGTCCTCTAACATGGCGAACGAATCTATGGAGTCAGGGCCAGGTTATGGTACCACATCATGGCCCCCTTTGAAAGTGTTTCTCCAAATTTTTTTGCAGTACGGATTCAACCTCGTCGCTCTTTATGTCGTTACCCTTTATTGCGCAGGTATACGCAGTGACGTGTTCATTGGGGTCGGAGGTGTCGTTGTACTTAGGGAGTTTCGGCATTCTAAACTTCTTCGGGATAGGTTTCGGTGCTGCTTCTTCGGGGAATGGCCTTTGAATGAATTTCTTCGAATCTAAACCCTTAAGGACAGGAGGAGCGCCTGGGATCTGATCGACCTTAGAGTTATAGGTCTCTACCCTTTTATCGTTGGTTGTGATCATTTTCTCTCCCATTTCAATCCTTTTGGTGAGGTCCTCGAGCATATTTATGAATGTGGGGTCAGCCACTGACCCATTTTTTCTTGATCTTTCGAGTACTCGTTTGGCAGGGGAGCTGTATCCGGTGCCACTGTACTGGGGGTTCTTGGATGGATTTGCAGCTGAGCGATGGCTACTTGTTGTGCCTGCAACATTTCAAAGATAGCATGAAGACTAACTTCTTGTTCTTCTCGGGCTGGGGTCTTTTGCCCTTCCTGTTTGTCGATGTGTCGTACGCTCCTGTCGGTGTCAGACATTTCGTCTACTTACTGAGCGTCCTGCGAATTCGCGTCCACTAGGATTGGTCCGGGAATGCCGTCAGGATTCTGCGGAGGTGGTCCGCCGGCCGGGACAGCACGTCGTTTTCCCCATGGTCTTCGAGGTTGTTGTTCTCAACCCTGTTTATCGAGCCAGACATTTTGACCTACAATCAAAGAGTTCTTGGGCAAAAAAAGTGTGAAAGATATCGTGCATTTTTTGAGGGCGGTAATGGCGTCGTCGATTACTTTGCTTTCCCTCTATATATATGGGGCTTCTTTGTGATTAGTTTTGCATTCAAGATCCTTTCGATTTATGCCTTTCTTGACTTCCCTGCCATTTTTCCAGCCTTTGTTGCTCTGCAATGTTTGAGGCTTATGGCCTTGAGATCCTATGTCGGACACGTCATGGGCCAGGCCAGCCCTCGATCTTTCTTTGACGGGACGGGCTTGTCCCGCTGTGATGTTGTTGTTGTTACTTTTGTTATTATTGTTGTTTTTATTTCTATTGTTGTTATTGTTGTTAGCTTGGTATGGCGACGTAGGAGGTCGATGTCCTCCGACCTGGAGAACGATTCGGATTATCCACCGCTTCTCAAGAGGGGGCTAGGATTATACACCGCTACTTACCCTCCTTCCTCGGCCTGGTGTATTATATGCCCTTTAGATTTCGGGGGGAGTGGTGATGGTTTCAACTTGTCCTTCGCCTCCCAAGCCCAGGGGACATCTCGAGAAGTGGCTTTGGGGTAAGCATGCTAGCGGAGTCTGTGCTAGCCAAAAAGTTTTTCCCAACCACTTCTCGCCTTCTTCTTGTATCCCCTTCGTCATTTTGATCTTCTCCTGGCTTCCTTTTGAAGATGCCAATACGGGAAGATTGAGATGAGATCCCTGTGGAGGCCGGACTTGGAAAATATTTTCTTTGATGTCATACGACTGGAAGGAAGACTTCGGAGGCGCTATTCGTACATAGGATGCTCCCTTGGACTTGCATACTACCTGTATCTTCTCCCTTTTTGAAAAGATCTTCTGGGGGCTTTTGTAATCATGTAAGATGCAATTGTATATAAGGATTTCTATGAATATAAATATGTTTTTCCTGGCTTTTGCTTTCAATCCTTGCCTTTCTTTTGATATATTCTTATGCCTTTCGAAAGTCTTCGTTTGTTGTCAACTACTGGCGTCTGCTTCGGATGGAAGCATTTTCCTGAATCCCGTGTTGGTCGGTGTGGCTTTCTCTGAGCCCGATAATTAAGCTTTGGCCGAGCTTAAGCCGACCCGATATATTCAGGTCGTCGAGTCCCTCGGATTACGTCGAGATAATCGACGGTATCTTGGGTTCCTCGGGAAAGGCGTTGAGAGAAGATTGCATCCTTAAGCACGTAAGGGTCCCTTCCGGACCATAGATAGCCCTCTAGAACGTATGTGTTTGACTTTACTTCAGGGAGTCTTCCATGCTGAGGTGTCACTTTGATTTTGCTTGGAGCTTTTGACCAACGTGAAACAGCCTTGCAAAGGGCCCTTTGTATTCCGCATAGGATAAGCAACTTTGGAATGTCGGGTCCTTACCTCGAAGGTGTGGGTACTGCCTTTGGGCTCCGTGGCGGTATTTTAGGAGGAGGGTTGTTGATTTCTTTCAGTGGGGGCCGTAGTTTGTCGGTCTTGTGTTGGCGAAGGTATTGATTATTTTTTCGGGACTTCGTCGTTATGGGGTCGTGGAGCTGACTTACAGCTTCGGTGCTGGGGATGATGCCGAGGGCTGACTTTCGAAATTGTCGTTTGTTTTTAAATATAATGTGAGGCTGTCTACGCCTGCTTTAGGGGGCAATCGGATGCTACCGCCAATAGTTGTTTGCTTGGTCAAGGCGCATATCAGACTTCGTTCAAGTTATCCCTTCCGGTGTTGGCCGCTGACGTTGCTCCTCCGAAACCTTCTGCCACTTGTTTAGAGGGATAAGGAGATGTCCTATCGGGGTGTATCTCGTGCTTTCCTTCTTGTACCTGAAACTTCCTTTTGTAGGCTTGTGATGGCCTTAGATCCGGGCTGGTTCTTTTATGACCCGAGCCTCGAATATTTTCGGTCCTGACCAACAAAAATTTTGTCTAGTGGAGTAGGTGTCTTGCAGTGCATGCTTTGTCACTTTCTGCCCTTAGGGCTGGTTTTCCTTCTTTTTGCTATACTAGTTGTAGTAAAAAGCGGAGTTTTCGGAGTACCTTAAGGGCGATGTCGTATGTGCCGGAATTACTTGCGGGGAGCTAAGAGCTCAAGTGTAGGTTCAAGCTCTAGAGGAGATGAGTGCTTCAACAAGGATCCCTGCCTTTGAGGTTCAACTCAACTTGACCCGCGATTATGCCACGGTTCAGGTGGATATGATCGAGAGACTTGAGTCTGAACTCTCAAAGGTCAGGGCCGAGATGATCGATGCCCAGGCGGAAGAGGTATTAAGTCGATCTAGGGCTGATCGTGAGATGGAGATTTGCATAAAGAAAGTTGCTGAACCTCAATCCGAGTTGAGGCGAGCCCTTGATCGCGAGAAGAGGATCAAAGAATATGTTCGTTGCCGATCCCGGAGAGAGGTCTCCGAGGAAGCTGGAGCAAGGGGCCTCAATATTTTGGAGGAGTTGGCCCAAGCAAGCGTGGATGAGGGCGACGCCTCGGTCACTCCTTGTGGACGTTGCAGAAGGCGATCTTGATGAGTTGTAGCCCTTTGGTGCAAAAATAGAGGTTCCATCATTTTGTAACCTTGTTTCCTGCGCGCAGGGCATGCCTATAGGTGGATAATGTTTTGTCGCATGTAATATAAGAATAATTTTAAGGCTTTATTCCTTTTGTTCCTTTTTTTTTGTCGCTATTCTCGATCATGTAGACCAGTTTTGGAACTAGTCCCCGAGTTACATCATAAGAACAACATGTATGAAATCACCAAATAATATCTTTCTGAAATGAGCAACATTGAAACCAAGTAAATCACCAATCCCAAAATTAAATAAGGCAATATAATAAAGATGGCACAGCATTACCCTTCGTGCTTTTACTCTCGTCCTCACCATATAATATCATAAATAAAATAGCACGGCATTATCCTTCGTGCTTTTACTCTCGTCCTCACCATATAATATCATAAATAAAATAGCACGGCATCACGCTTCATGCTTTTTTACTCTCAACCTCACATGATATGATAATAATGATAGGAAATCAAATGCACGATATCGCCCATTGTGCTTTAATGCTCACTATCTCTCAATAGATGATAATATATGCAAATAAGGAACGACAACACCTTTCGTGCTTTTTATACCTGGGCGAAAAATGGTAAAATCCTAATTTTTGGGAATGTTTTAATACCAAGGCATCAAGTGCCCTTCGTGAACACGAAGCACCTGACGCATTTGAGAAGAACACTGGCCAACTGGCCATCATGATCCCGAACTCCTTCTCACGTTCGTGAAGAGATCCTCAGTCTGGCCTCCACGTTCATGACCAGTGTGTTGCATTCGTGTAGAAGGATTCACATGCCTACCCCCAGATCCCACAACCCATCATGTTCGCGAGAGGACGGTCATGTTCACGAAAGGTAAACCCCCCACTACTTTGCATTCGCGACCAGTTCCCCCGTTCGCGAAGAAGAATTTCCTCCCCACACCAATTTATCCTTTGCAATTGCGAGAATAGCTTCGCGATCGTGAAGCAGATAATACCAGACATCAGAAAACAGCCGAAACCAACAACGTTTTAGTCCAAAATAGTTTGTAGCCTATTCGAAACTCACCTGAGCCCCTCGGGCTCCAAATAAAAAATGCAGATAAGTGTAATAACATCATATGAACTCACTCATACGATCAAAACACCAAAATAATACCTAGAACTACGAATTGAAAATCAAAATGCATGAAATTTTGAAGAAAACTCAAGAACTTCTTAAATCACAACCGAGCGCCCGAATCCTATTAAACCAACTCCGATTTGCACCAAATTTTGCATAAAATTTTCAAATAGCAAAATGGACATATACCAATTCCTAAAATCAAAATTTGAATCCGCTAGCCATAAAGTCAATCTACGGTCAAATCTAGAAAAATTTCTTAACCTTCAAGTTACTAGCTTTCAGCAAAATAAGTTAAATTAACCTACGAATCTACGATTCAATTCTGAGCATACGCTCAAGCCCAAAATTACGATATAGACCCACTGGGATCATTAAAATATTGATCTGAGGTCGTTTACACAAAATGCAGAGTGTAGTCAACTCAAGGTCTTTTTAAAGCCAAAAATTATATTCTCTTCAATATTTATGTAAAAACTTTTTGAAAAAAGGCTCGAACTATGCATGCAAATCGAGAAACATCAAATAGAGTTGATAAAGGTCTCAGAACACAGAAATATGGGCAAGTATTCAAAATGACCTATCGATTCATCAGATTCTCTACCTCTAAAAGAAACATTCATCCTCGAATGGACATAGAAAAGTATTTGGACTGGTGAAATGGTATGGGTATCTACTCCGCATACCAAACTCGAACTCCCATGTAGCTACCTCAATCGACTGACTCCTCCATTGCACTTTCACTAAGGGAAAACTCTTACACCTCAACCATCGAACCTGCTAGACTAGAATAGCTATCGGCTCCTCCTCATAGGCTAAATTCTCATCAAGTTGAATCGTACTAAAGTCCAAATGTGCGAGTTGTCCTCATGATACTTCTGAAGCACTGAAACATAGAATAATGATGTACTGTAGATAGGCTAGGAGGCAATGCAATCTTGTAGGCAACCTCCCCAATACTCTCTAAAATCTCAAATGGCCTAATATACCTAGGGCTCAACTTGCCCTTCTTCCCAAACCGCTTCACGCCCTTCATAGGCCAAACTTTGAGCAAAACCCTCTCTCTCACCATATAAGCTACATCCTGAACCTCTGGTCCATATAACTCTTCTGCCTAGACTGAGTTGTACGAAGTCGATCCTGTATCAACTTAACCTTCTCTATAGCATCACGAACCAAATCAGTTCCCAAAAACTAGCCTCTTCGAGCTTAAACTAACCAATCAACGAACGACATCACCTCCCATATAAGGCCTCATACGACGCAATCTGAATAATCGACTGGTCGCTGTAGTTGTAGGTGAACTCTACATGAGGCAAGAACTGGTCCCGTGAACCTCCGAAATCCATAACACAAGCATGTAACATGTCCTCCAAGATCTAAATGGTGCGTTCGAACTGTCTGCCCATCTAAGGATGAAATGTTGTGCTTAGCTCAACCCGCGTACCCAACCTACGCTACACGGCTTTCCAAAAATGCAATGTGAACTGCATGCCCCAGTCAGAAATAATGGAATGGGCATGCCGTGCAGGGGAATAATCCCTAAATGTAAATCTGAGCTAACATTTCTGAAGAATAGGTGGCTGCTACCGGAATGAAGTGCGGCTTAGTCAACCCACAATAACTTAGACTGCATCATACTTATTCAAGGTTCATGGGAACCCTATCACGAAATCCATAGTGATGCGCTCCTACTTCCACTCTAGTATCTCCAATCTCTGAGTCAGTCCACCCAGTTTCTGATGTACATACTTTGCCTGTTGACAATTCAAGCACCAAGATACATAAGCAACGATGTCTTTCTTCATTCTCTGCTACCAATAGTATTTTTTCAAGTCACGATACATCTCTGTGACACTTGGGTGAATAGAATAGTGCGAACTCTACGCCTCCTCAAGAATCAAATCTCTCAACCTATCAACATTTGGAACACAAAATCCTTGAAACCTAATAACACCATCATCACCAATTGCAGCATCCTTGGCACCATCCCGCTGCATTGTATCCTTCAATACCAACAAGTGAGGATCATCAAATTGGTGAGCCTTAATACGCTCTAATAACAAATATTATGCCACCACACAAGCTAGAATACAGTTGGGCTACGAAATATCTAATCTCACAAACCGATTGGCTAAAGCCTGAACATCCATGGCTAGTGGCCTTTCTGCTACTAGTAAATATGCCAAACTGCCAATACTCTCCATCTTTCTCCTTAATGCATCGGCCACCATGTTGGCCTTTCCCGGATGATACAATCTGGTGATATCATAGTCTTTTAACAACTCTAACCATATCTGTTGCCGCAAATTAAGATCTTTCTGCTTGAACATATGATGGAGACACCGATGGTCGGTAAAGACCTCATAATGAATGACAAACAAATAGTGACTGCAAATCTTCAGCGTGCGAACAATGGTTTCCAACTCTAAGTCATGAACAGGTTAATTCTTCTCATGAACTTTCAACTGCCGAGACGTATAAGTAATCATCCTGACATCCTGTATCAATACTACACCAAGCCCAATACGCGATGCATCATAATATACGGTGCAAGATCCTGGACATGTAGGCAATACCAATATTGAGGCTATAGTCAAAGCAATCTTAAGCTTCTGAAAGCTCAACCCACACTCGTCAGACCATCTGAACAAAGCCCTTTTTTGGTTCAACTTGGTCATTGGGGTTGAGATAGATGAAAACCCTTCCACGAACTTGCAATAATAACCTGCCAAACACAAGAATCTCCAAATCTCTGTAGCTGAAGTAGGTCTAGGCTAGTTTTGAACTGCCTCAATCTTCTTAGGATCCACCTTAATACCCTCGGAAGATACACATGGCCCAAAAAAAGCAACTGAGTCTAACCAGAACTCACACTTTGAAAACTTATCATATAACTAACTATTCCTCAAGGTCTGAAGTATAACCCAAAGATGCTGCTCGTGCTCCTCTCAACTGCGAGAGTAAACCAAGATATCATCAATGAAAATGATCACAAAAGAATCCAAGTATGGATTGAAAACCCGATTCCTCAAATCCATAAATGTTGTTGGGCATTTATCAAGCCAAATGACATCACTAGGAACTCATAGTGACCATACCGAGTCCAAAAAGTTGTCTTAGGGACATCCAAAGCCCTAATCCTCAACTGATGGCAGCTAGATCTCAAATAAATCTTCGAAAATACTTTGGCACCCTAAAGTTGATCAAATAAGTCATCAATCCTTGGCAAAGAATACTTGTTCTTAATAGTGACTTTGTTTAACTGCCAATAGTCACTACACATCCTCATTGTTCCATCATTCTTCTTTGCGAACAACACCGGTGCACCCCAAGAAGAGACATTAGATCTAATAAATCCCTTGTCAAGAAAATTTTGCAATTGCTCCTTTAACTCCTTCAACTCAACTGGGGCCATACGATATGGTGGAATAGAAATAGGTTGAGTACCCAAAGCTAAGTCAATACAGAAGTCGATATCTCTATCGGGTGGCATCCCCAGAAAATATGTAGGAAAGACCTCTGGAAACTCGCGCACAACTATTACTAAATCCATAGAAGGAACCTCCGCAATAAGATCATGAATATAGTCTAGATATGCTAGACTATCCTTCTGGACCACACGCCGAGCCTTCACATAAGAAATAGCTCTGCTAGTATAATGGCCTGGAGTCCCTCTCCACTCTAATCGAGGCAATCCCCGCATGGCTAATGTCACTCTCTTGGCATGATAATCCAAATAGCATAATAAGGTGACAGCCAATCCATACCCAAGATAATATCAAAGTTTACTATGTCAAGAAGCAAAAGGTCTACACTAGTCTTATAGCTCCCCATAGAGACCACACACGAGCGATAGACGCGGTGTATAACTATAGAAACTCTCACAGGCATGGACACATAGATAGGAGCACTCAAAGAATCACGAGTCATAATTAGAGATGAAGAAGAATAGGATGACACATATGAATAAGTAGATCCCGGATCAAATAGAACTAATGTATCTCTATAGCAAACCAAAAAAATACATGTGATGATGGCATCAGATGACTATACCTCAAGTTTGGATAGGAATGCATAAAAATGGGGCTGAGCACAACCACTCTGACCTTCGCCCTTCGGGGGACCTCTAACTGGCTGGCCCCCACCTCTAACGGCATAACCACCACCTCTAACAGCTTGACCCCGGCCTCTAGCTGGCGCGATGGCACGAGAACTTTGTTATGGCATGCCGTCTTGTGACCTAGGGCAAAATCTAGAAACATGCCTCGGATCTCCACATGTATAGCAATCCCTAGGCTGTTGAGGTTGCTGAAGCTGAAATTGACCCTGACGACCAGGATACTCAATGTGATAGCTCTTAATCGGCAATGCACTGATTAGAGTTGAAGGTGCATTATAGGTTGGCTGCTCCATACGATGCCTATATAAACCACGACTTCCTGAAGCACTGTGGGATACTTGGAGAGCTGACCAAATCGGCTTGGGAAGGTTTCCTCTAGTGAAAGAACCCCTACCTCTAAATGAGTCACCACTAAAACCACCAAATGATGAGGCCTCTTCTCAGACACTGTCTCTCTACCCTGACTACGAATCATCTCAATCTGTGTAGAAATCTTTACAGCCCTTTGGAAGGAAATATCATCCCTAATCTCCTTGGACATATGTAGCCTGATGACGAAAGTAAGTCCATCAATGAATCTCCTCACTATCCCCCTCTCAATAGGGAGTAGGATAACTGCATGGCGATCTAGGTCCACCAATCGGGTCGCATACTGGGTAAAAATCATGTTACCCTGCTGAAGGAGCTCAAACTGCATGTGCTACTCCTCTCTTAGAGTGAAAGGAATAAACTTCTCCAAAAATCACTACGAAAACTGATCCCAAGTGAGGGTTGGTGAACCTGCTGGCCTACCTGCTCAAAATCCTGCCACCATCTCTTGGCAAAACCAGTCATTTGGAACATTGCAAAGTCAACCCTATTGGTCTCAACAATAGCCATGTTGCGCAACACCTCGTGGCAATATTCCAAATAATCATGTGGGTCCTCAGAAGATGCACTGCTGAAATAAATATGGATGAGCTTTGTGAACTTATCCAACCTCATTAATCCCTTAGAAGATATCGTGGGCCTCTCCCCGATCTGTGAAGAAATAATAGGTTGAACTACCCCAACTACGGAACTGCTGGAGTCTGATATATGGAGCCATCTGCTCTAGAATGTGAGTAGTGGGAGTCTGTGATCCTCCCCCAACCTGAGAGACAGTGAGCGCCACCGGAAATGCTCCAGTTTGGTCCACGCTCTCCATAAGACCAACTAAGTGGACTAGAGCATCCTAAAGCAAGGGATTGGCTATGAATCCCTCCGGGGCCTCAACGGGTCCTACTAGTGTGGTATGGATTGGGATCTCCTTCTCATGATAAATCTGAGGCTCCATAGTGGATGTTGTTGCACGTGCTCTAGGTTGAGATCGCCTCTACCTTGGCCCCTATCTCGGCCCTACTCCCTACCTCCTTCCCCTAATAGTGGCTACAATAGGGGCTCCGGCTCCTGCCCGATTGTAGATGTTGTGCGAGTTCTTACCATCTACGAGAGAACAAGAATGAAATCATTCAAACATCAATAATAGAATTATACAGCACGATAGAGAAAGAATAAGTGAAATTTTCCGAATGCTCTATAGCCTCTAGAAGATAGGTACAGACGTCTCTGTACCGATCCTCCAAAATCTACTAAGCCTGCTCATGACTCGTGAGACCTAGGCAACCTAATTCTCTGATACCAACTTGTCCCAACCTAGAATCCCACCTTTGAGATCGTGATAGCGCCTAATATTTCACTTGCTAGGCAAGTCAATATTAGCTAGATTTCTTAACCAATTTTAACATTCAAAATAAAACATTAACGGAAATAAACTGAAATATTTTGAAATGGAACAATAGAATACCAATGACAATATCTAAACATCTTCCAAAATACGGAGACTCGAATACAAGAGCAACTACATTACTACACATAAGGTCTGAAGCAAATACAGTTATTTGAGAGTAGATAAATAGTAAAATAGATAAAGAAGGGGATTTCAGGGCTACGAACGCTATGAAACTATACCTCAAGCCTCTGAATGTAGCTGAGTCCAAGAAGAATACCTCTAGTCGCTGCTAGGATCAACACCAATATCTGCGCAAGAAGTGGAGAAGTGTAGCATGAGTACAACCAATCTAATATAATTCGTAAGTGTCGAGCCTAACCTCGACAAGATAATGACGAGGCTATGACAAGACACCTACATAAATTCATCTACAAATATGTATTTGAAGCAACAAAATAACAAGTAGAACAATTAAAATATTAATTGGGGGGATGCAAAAGGGGTATATCATAAGAACGACAGGTATGAAATCATCAAATAATATCATTCCGAAATAAGCAACATTGTAACAAAGAAAATCACCAATCCGGGAATTAAATAAGACAATATAATAAAGATGGAACGACATTATCCTTCGCGCATTTACTCTCGTCCTCACCATATAATATTACAAATATAATGGCACGACATCACCCATCTAGCTTTTACTCTCAACCTCACATGACATGGTAATAATGATAGGCAATCAAATATATGGTATCGCCCTTCGTACTTTAATACTCACAATCTCTCAATAGATGATAATATATGCAAATAAGGCACGGCAACATCCTTCGTGC
Organism: Nicotiana glauca; assembly: GCA_026770625.1. NCBI lineage: Eukaryota > Viridiplantae > Streptophyta > Magnoliopsida > Solanales > Solanaceae > Nicotiana > Nicotiana glauca. The sequence goes on along the minus strand of MU717237.1, from coordinate 4,717 downwards.
TTTTCACTCTTCCTCACCAAAAACAATACAAATCCGAATTAACAATACAAGGCGGGAAACAAATTCACTTCAATTATAATGCCATGATAACAAACTCAACTTTCAAAATTTCCAACATCTTTGAAATAAACAATAAATACGAGACGAATAATTAAAGAAGTAGTAATCTAACCTAAGCATGAAAACATAGTCAATGAAACATTCAACACAATAAAAAAGTTCCAACTCGTCATTTCATATATGTGTTGTCCTCACACATAATACAAGAAGCAAATAGATCAACAAGTCATAATCCCTCAAGTCAAGATTGACCACGATACTTACCTCACTCCACAATCAAATCAAGGCACGAACGCAGCTTTTCCTTTAGAATTATCCTTCAAACCAATCAAATCTAACAAAATATAGTTCAAATAATTCAAATTAGGCTTTAGAAACTAACCTATGAAAAAGATTCAATCATTAATGATTTCAAAAAAAAAGCCAACAAAAGTCAACCCCGGGCTCGATCGGTCAAAACCCCAAATTCAAATCGAAACTCAATTTCTCATTCACCCCCAAGCTCGATTATGTGATCAGTTTCAAAATCCTACCGTAATTTGAGGTCTAAATTTTAATTTCTAAAAATCCTCAATTTCAACCTAAATCCCTAGTTTATACAATGAAAAATCTTATATTAAAGGTTAAAATCGATGGGTGTTTATGGAAATTTAATAAAACAAGTTAAAGTCTACAAACCAAGGAAGTTGCAATGAAAAACCTCTTCAAAATTGCCTCTAGGCCGAGCTCTAACTTGGAAATGGTGAAATTCTTATTTTTGGGATGTTTTAATACTCGGGCATCAGGTTCCCTTCACGATCGCGAAGCATCTAACGGATTCGTGGAGAAAACTGTCCAACTGGCCATCGGGAACACAAACTCCTTCTTGCGCTCGCGAAGAGATCCTCATCCCGGCCTCCGCGTTCGCGGTCAACGTGCACGTTCGCATAGAAGGATTCCCACCCCCAATCCTACTACCCATCGCGTTCCCGAGAGGACGGTAGCGTTTATGAAAGGTAAACCCCCCACTACTTTGCGTTCGCGACCATGTCCCCTTGTTCACGAAGATGAATTTCCGCCCCAACCTAAAACACTAGACATCAGGAAAAAAGTTGAAACCAACAACTTCTAAGTCCAAAATGGTTCGTAGCCTATACAAAACTCGCCCGAGTTTCTCGAGCTCCAAACCAAACATGCACATAAGTGTAATAGTATCATATGAACTCGCTCGCACCTTCAAAATAACACCTAGAACTATGGATGTAACATTAAAATGCATAAAATTTCAAAGAAAACTCAAGAACTTCTAAAATCACAATTGAATGTCGAATCCTATCAAATCAACTCTGATTTGCACCAAAGTTTGTAGACAAGTTCCAAATAGAAAAACGGACATATACCAAGTCATAAAATCAAAATCTGAATTTGGTATCCATAAAGTCAACCTACGGTCAAACCTAAGAAATTTCTAGACCTTCTAGTTACTATTTTTCGGCAAAATAAGTTAAATTATCCTAGGGACCTCCGAATTCAATTTTGGGCATATGCGCAAGTCCAAAATTATGATACGGACCCACCGGGACCGTCAAAATACCGATCCGGGATTGCTTAAATAAAATATTGACTGTAGCCTCGATTTAAGTTATTTTTAAAGTCAAATTTTTTATTTTCTTCAAATTTTCACATAAAAAAATTTTGGAAAAAGACTCATACTATGCACGCAAATTGATAAATATCAAATGGAGCTAATAGATGTCTTGAAATATGAAAATAAGGGCTAGTATTCAAAATGACCTATCGGATAGTCACACACAATACAAGTACTTTGAAGCGCATCTAAAGAAGAGCACCTAATCTACACAGTCATGTTGTAGAAATGGTTCTATTTGAACTAGGCCTTTGAGTAACTAATTACAAATTATCATACTAGTGGTGACAAAATGGTTTAAAAAAATAGTTAATCACACATATTTTTTACTAAAAAATGGGTTGGATAATGAACTTTTTAAAAATGGGTCAAATATGGATAAGAATCATATTATCCATTTAGAAAATGGATAACCAATAGATAAATAATGTGTTTAATTTTACATTTATAAAACATTAAATTGGGGATTACTCAAGTTTGGGAGACTAGGATTTTTTCCAAAAGTAGTCATATTCAAGAAGTCATGAATAATATGGATACCCATATTATCCACCGATTAATCTATTTTTATCTGCATTAAATATAGGTCAGATCGAATAATTTATTTATTTTTTATTATCCATTTTCGACCTGTCCCATATCCGACCCAACTCACCCATTTGCCACCCATATATCATACTAATATATGTACTCTCATATATAGCTTCTTTCTAACTGTTGTATAATATCAGTGGGAATCCACTTTGAAATTGACAATGTCGCTTGATGTTTCATGAGTTCCATGTCGTCATCGCTTTCAGTGCAAAGTATCTCATTGTATTCTTCTTCTTCTTTGATGATTAATTTTTATAAACCAAGATTTCTTCTTCTGCATAAATATAGTCTCTAAAGGCTCGTTTGGTACGACGAATAAGCTCAAATTAATACCGGAATTAAATTTGAGATGAGTTTATCCCACATTTAGTTGGGATAAAATTGTGGTATAACTTCCAGGATTAACTATCTAGAAATTATAGTATTTTTTATGCCCGTGGGAGGGTGGGATAACTAATCCCGAGATAACTTATTTCAGAATAATTAATCATGGGATAACTTATTTTCCAATCAAACGACCCCCCTAAATAAGACAAAAATCTATTGGTTGTTCTCTGCTGGTGAATGTATGTGGTCTTCGATTAGAAATTGTGTCATGCAAAAAGAATGCTTTGAAGCTACTGATGAAGCTTGAATAGCCAATACATCTCGAATCATTCTTGAAAGAGTTAGAAATGTCATGCCACGCTCCCTCCACCTCGCAGTTGGATTTTCACTTTTTGAATTTCTTTATCATTAATTATATGAACAAGCCTTTTGCATTTTAATTTTAAAGACGGGTTAAGTATGTTAGAAAGTAAATAAATAGGGGAATAGGGCAATTTCCAGTTTCCTTTGCTCAACTAACAATTCTTCTATACGTGATTAGAGAACTATCCCTGCTAGAAAGATGTGAGAGTTTCTCTCTCTGAAAACCAGACACAACTCCTTCAAACAAACTTCCTTCAACCTCTACAATCATTCTCTGCTATTTACCATAACTATACACCATCGATGAATAACTTCACAGAAACAAACAATTACGACTTAGCATCTCAAGAACCACCAAACATAGGAGCTATGAAAATAGAAGATAAAAACCAAACTACTCCAACACCATCATTTCTGCAAACTTTAATTTCAAACAAACATCCACCAACAATTCCTTCTATACAACAGAGCATGGAACTACAACTAGACTTGCCTGATGAAAGTCTCCATTGTAGTCAAGAAGACGACGTATTTATACCAATTACAAATGAGGAGAAATATTGTTTATACACTCCTTGGAAATACTCCATCATAGTCAAAGTATTTGGTAGGAAAATAGTACACCAAATACTAAAAACTAAATTACTTGCCTTATGGAACCCATCTGAAGATATTCATCTTATTGATCTAGGCTCTGAATTCTTCCTCATAAAGTTTCAAAAGGAAGAAAACATGCCTAAGGCATTAGATGGAGGGTCATGGTTCGTCTTGAATCACTTCCTATTCATTAGGCAATGGGAGTCAAAGTTCATAGCTTCAGCCACTCAACTCACTTACTCAGCAATATGGGTTCGCTTGCCAGAGCCTCCTACTGAGTTTTATGATGAACAAATCTTATATAAGGTCGGTTCAAAGTTCGGACAGCTGCTAAAGGTGAATGCTTGCATATCTTCTACAACTAGGGGCAAGTATGCAAGGATATGCATCAAGGTCCTGTTGGAAAAACTGCTAAAATCGCATATTCTTATAGGTCACCATAAACAGATCTTGTTATACGAAGGCCTAAACATATTGTGCACAAGCTGTGGTCGATTTGGACATACGACTATAAGCTGTCTTTTTACATCAAAAAAAACACAGGATAGTCCAAATTTAAACACAGCTACACCTACACAAAAGGATGCAGGCCAAAAAACGGAGTGGAAAACAATATGTTTTCCAAAAAATCTATGCAAAACAACAGCGATGGTCGGAACTCAGCAAACTTTAGGGTGGCGCTGGGAATGGTGAAGCAAGGGTAACACTGGAAACCATGTACGTCGACTCTCAATCATGGTCTTGCTAAATCCCACAAACAATCAAAGGACAAGGTTGAAACCAACCTACACAACAATAAATTTAACAGGCTAGAGGACTTGGACAACTGTAACGACCCTGTGACAACCCAAAGGGTCATCACTTGTTTTCTCAGACATTTCGAGCTTCTGAGGCCTTGAAAACCTCATTTATAGTCGCCTCGATTTGCATGCGCAGTCCGGGCGAGAAGCCGAAAAATTTACATGTTGAAATATATGAGTTATGTGAAAAATTTGAAGAATTTTGATATTAATATTGATATATTTGACTTTGATCAACATTTTTGGTAAACGGACCGGGACCCGTGATTTGACAGTCTCAGAAAATCCGTAGAAAAATATGGAACTTGGGCGTATGCCCGGAATCAAAATCGGAGGTCCAGAACCCCGG